>JANHMN010000015.1:67410043-67431734 GCA_030674055.1 Rhabdomys pumilio
AGCATCCTGCACACAGTCAGCATCTCCCCACCACGGCATCCTGCACACAGTCAGCATCTCCCCACCAACATTCTGTGCACTGTCAGCATCTCCCCAGCCCACTTAGTCTCCTTCTTGATGTTTCCTGCTTTAGACACCTCACATAGGTGGAATCATGAGCCTGTCCTTTGTGAATGATACCTGTCACCCAGGACAATACAAAATCCTTAAGGTTTGTACATGGTGTCACACTGAAGACTTTATCTTTTTTTTTTTCTTTTTTGAACCTATCAGGTCCCAGGCTGACCCTCAGTTTTGATTCTCATGCCTCTGCCTTCCAAGGGCTAGGATAACAGACCACCACACCGGCCTCACTGTCGCCCTCTTCAAAACTGTCTGACATCGATGTACATGTTCAATGCTGTGTGATTCAGGGTTCCTGGCTTTAATCTGACCTCGCCTTTCAGGATCCTACCCAGGACCCTGCCTGACCTGTGTTCTTAGGTTTCTTTTAGTATAGTCCACATTTCCAAGAATCACGTCCAGAATACAACTCCCTTTAACAAGGCTATGACTGTTCCATTTTGGAACCTTTATTTTCCCACTTAATACCTCCCAGGTCCTCCTCTGTTGCTACCTTCAAGTTCAGTTAAGTGGTTACTCTTTGAAATGAAGTTATCTTTAACTCAAATTTTAGTACCACATCATCTGATTTTAAAATTAGAAAGAAACACACATCCACACTTACATGCTCACGGGCTCTCCCTGGAAGCTCACGTAAGGACAGCAGGTTTGTGTCTATGATGGAGACACACTGACAGGGCTGCCATTGTAATACGTAGAATATAGTAATTTAAGGTCACTGCTATTATTGTTAATTCTTACTAAATGAGATACAGAGCCTTCCCAACAGTGACTCATCTTAATGACATGGAACGTCAGACTTATCGGCACTGAGCCATTGAACTGCTCACTTGGAGATCATCAAGGCACGATGTCACCACATGGATTTCACCACAATAAGAACTAGAGGATGAAAAAGTTAAAAGCATTGTCTGGTTTTTATTAAACATACTCTGCTGAGTCTGTGTGTTGTTCAAAATTTGTTTTCTACTAAGGAAGGTATTAATTCAGACAAAATGATCGTGGGGTCACCCTTCATGGAATTAAAGCATTAACTTCCTGTCTTCATGGCTAGTCTGAGTGACAGCAGGCAGGAAGACTGGGCTATGAGATTGAGGGCCATGGGTGGACAGGACAGTCTATCATAGGATTGACCACTGAGCACCCCATAGAACTGGCTAGCCTGAAACTCCACCAGGGCCTGAGCTGAGGCAGGCCATGTCCAGACCCCAGGCTTCCCGGATAGACACTGTTCAAGGATGTCTCTACATTGCGGACCGGAGTTGGCAGGTCTCTGGTTACACAGCCATTGCTCTGCCTTCTTGTCTAGTGCTATAGACTAACAGTTGTTGACTCAGCATTATTTGTACATCTGGCAGGATGTGAACACAGTAGGTCTCAGTGACCTACCACTTGACCTTGGGCTGCTGCAGCACAGTTGACTCATGCAGGAAGGCTGTTCCTGAGCCTCACACCACCCCTGCTCTCCCACCTGGCTGCTGCTCTGGAATCTCACCTTCAATCTTGGTCTTGAAGTGAGGGTACTGGTTGAGGATGTGCACCTGCTTCCTCCAGTCAAACTCGTTCCTCCAGTAGGACACCACTTTCTTCAGGTAGTTGGAGTTGAAGCCATAGTGGAAGCGGCTGCCCTCCAAAGGTGGGGATGCCCGGAACCTATCTATCCTCTGATGTAAGTCCTGCAGTGAAGAAGCCAGGGTTGGGGGCAGAGACAGGAGAGCACTTGTGTGCACAACTCAGAGTGAACCCTGCAGCCATCAATGGTCACCAAGGAGAAGCCACACAGGGCACCCATGTGTGTCACTGGATCCTTGTGGGGCTAATGGGATTCCCCCTTTCATCTATCTGTGTTTAGGTGGAATGGGTTGGGGGGACATTCAGGGAGAGAATGTAAGGCCTTGCATATGCCACACACGATGCATTCTACCTCTTAGCTGGATCCCATTCATCTCCTCATTTCTTGGATGTGTGAACAACACTCATTCAATTCACCAAACCACTTATAGTCGTGGACATGGCAAACTTTTTAAATAGCAAGATTGTATGGAAGGAGGAAGGGTTTCACTTTCTCCCTGAAACAAAGAAGCTTCCATAGATGACCCCTCTAGGAGCAGAGAGGCCATGGACACAGGTGACCCCTGCAGGAGCAGAGAGGCCATGGACACAGGTGACCCCTGCAGGAGCAGAGAGGCCAAGGACACAGGTGACCCCTGCAGGAGCACAGAGTTCATGAACACAGGTGACCCCTGCAGGAGCAGTGATTATTGTAATTCTTCTGTTGACTTTTTTCCATCCCTTTTACAGACACATAAGCTATTCTCGGGCAGTTAGTGAGCAGGTGGCAGGCTACAGTTTCCCTTGAGCCATGGTGTGCCTATTCTTGCAGTATAGGATCGAATGATCCTAACAAAGACGAAATCGACTGCCCGGAAAACAGTCTCGAAGAACACTGGATGCAGATAAAAGTTCAGTATTCCAGCCAAGGGACGTGCCTGCTGCCTCAAGGAATGGCTCAGTGTCATTATTAACTGAGATTTTCATGTCCCTTCGGCTCCCCAAAACAGGTTTGTAAATCTTGGGCTCTATCCAGGACTGATTCTCAGAGCTCATGAATCTCAGCTGCTAGCCCTTGGCTTCAGTCCAGACTGTGGAGAGCTTTTGGGGCTGCTTGGCAGGAATAAGACATTGGTCAAAGACAAGGAAACATTGGGCCATGACAAGGAAGTAAGTTCAGGCAGGAATCTAATTTTAGGCTAAAACAGAGAAGTAATTTCAGTCAGGAATCCTAGTCTTAGGCTAGAACAAAGAAGTAGGCCTCAGGCAAGAATATGACTGTGGGCTAGGACAGGGAAGTAGGCTGATATTTCTGTCATCCCGAGGAGCCCTTAGGAACAGCAAGAGTGATCGTGGGGTGATCCAGGGACTGGGATATTGCCTTGTTTGTTCCTTGACTGTTTGTATCTATTGTGTTGTTTGTTCCTCATCCTAGAACTGACCTAAGTGCTTACATGTGATTAAAAGGGTTTAAAAGAAAAGTGGGAATAAAGAAACCTGCCTCAGCCTTCAGCCTCAGAACTGGCTGGGGTCATGCCATAATGTTGTCTAATCGTCTTTTTCTTTTCAATCCTCACTCCTGTACTGGAGAATCTGTTGACTGACTGAGCTGTTTGGTCACCAGACCCCTCTCAATCCTTCCTCCTAGGAACATTTGTGATCTTTTGTTTGTGCCCAGTGACATTAATCTCCACTGATCTCTATCTCTCGATGCATTCATTACCTTATGGTGTGGGGACGCTACATTCTGAGTGGTGTGAGGGAAGGGTCTCTGTGATCTCTCAGTACTCTGCAGAGCACCTTGCCACAGTAGCTGCCCAAGGGCCACAGTGTGAAGGAAAGGATGGGCCATGTAAGTCTGATCCCTTGTGACCCCGACTGACTGACTGGCTCCATCAGAAAACTTCCTTCTCCCTTCCCCCACCCACCAGCCACTCCTTTCTGACTCTGGCTCTGTGTGGAATGGTCAGGGCCCTGAGACTTGTAATCCTCAGCCTGTCCTCTCCAGCACCTGGAACTCCTGCTGTACTATTCTTAGTCTCAGGGCCCACCTTTGAGAGATGCCCCAACAGGTGACAATGGGCAGGATTGGTATAGGGACATGGTGGGCCCAGGAGTGGTGGGCACACTGTAGGGGCCTTCCCAAGGCTGACCTCATGATCTACAGGCTACTGCATGTCCTCAGGTCCTTTCCCCTGTGTAGCTGTGACTTCCACATCAGCCCAGAGACATCTTCTCACTCTGTCCCTTAAACTGCACCAGTCTCAAGTGGGCAGACCAGGAGGTGGGGGGATGATGGGAGCTTTCTTCAGTCTATGGTGCACACAGGGTTCTAAAGCAGCACTTCTGGGCCTCGTGTGGGGGAGGAGAAGTAGCTCGAGTAATGGGGTCAGTAAGGAGGAAATTTGTTTTGGGAACAAAATGCACATGCCCTCAGGGAGAACAGTGGCCAGGGTAAACCTCAGGATGGTCCATTTCCAGAGCCCCAGCCTCAAACATGTCCCAACTCTGGTCCCAGGGAAACACAGAGGGACTGCCACTTTGGTTTCTGCCCTGTCTGGGAAAGGGTGTCTCACCTTGATCTCCTCATCGGATGTTTCCACCTTGAAGGGCTGGATGCTCTCATCTTCTTTGGCTGATGGCTTTGACCCTGTCCCCCACCACCCATCTTCAAGTGGTAATGTCTCTTCCTTGTCCCGGGAAACAAACCAGTAGATGACAAAGCCCAGCACTGAAGCCAGGACAAGTTCCAGCCACATGACTCCTGGAAGATGAGAGGACACATCAGCAAGAGGGACAACCTAGCCTGGTGCCTGGCTCTCCAGAAATGCCAGTCATCACAAAGGCTTTTCCCCAGCTCATTCACAAAGGTGAGGGTTAATCTCAGCTGTCAACCTGATGGGATTTAGAGCCCCTTAGGAGACAAGCCTGCAGGTATGACTTGAAGGTGCTTCCAGAGGAGCTGACCTGAGGTGGGAAAACCCACCATGAATTTGGTTGGTGCCTTTCCAAGTGGTAGAGCCCCAGGCTGAATAAGAAGAGAGAAAAGTGAGCTCCAGCATTCATCTCTCTCTGACTGGGGATACAGTGTGACCAGTCACCTCCAGCTCTTCAGAAGCTACACCTGCCCTGCCATGATTGACTCTCTCCTCAAGCACAGACCAGAAAAATTCTTCAGCCTTTAAGTATCTTCTTACAAGTATTGGTCACACCAACAGTAAATAAGTAACGTATGGCTGACTCCTGTTTGCCTTGTGTGAAACGTGAATGTGGGTGGCCAGAATTAAAATGGCGTTTCTTTTGTCAGTCCCATAAGAAGCGCATATGAGCAATGGATTGTTCTTCATAACTGACAGCCACTGGGGAAAAGCCTCTGCCATGCTGTAAGTTTGCACAGTGGCTGCCACAGCCCCACACAGAAGCACTGCTGCAAGGACAGCCGTTTGGCCAGTGTCTCCTGACTCATTCTGAATCCACTTTCCTCATTAATCACAGTGGCCAAAGTTACTGTTTCAAACTAACCGATATACTGCATCTTTGCTTTAATTTTATCTATTGTTAGTATTATTAGTATTCTGGTCACTGGGAGATAATCCATGGTCTCAAATATTATAGACAAGCTCTATATCATAGCCAAGTTACACTGCTAATCCCATACTCCTTATTTTTGCCTTTAAATAACTCCCTTTGTTTCAATATTTTTTAATGTGGGTGTGATCTAATGATCTGTGTATTCTCTTACATTTTTGGTTGTTAGCCTAATCGTTAGTGGCTGAGCCATCTCTCCAGCCCCATCAGTGTATTCTGTGTGCTTTGCTCCGTTGTTCCTAAATTAATAGCAATACTCGGAGAAACAGTGGCTCTTGTTTTGTTTGAATGATGTTTGAGATGAAGGTTGGCAATGGTGTCCAAGGCTGGCTGTGAACCCCAGCCATCCTCCTGCCTCAGGCTTCCTAGTACCCAGGAGTATAGGTATGGCTCATCATGTCTGGCTGTACTGGCTGGTTTTGTGTGTCCACTTGACACAACTGGAGTTATCACAGAGGAAGGAGCCTCCCTTGAGGAAATGCCTCCATGATATCCAGCTGTAAGGCATTTTCTTAATTAGTGATCAAGTGTGGGTGGTGCCATCTCTAGGCTTATAGCCCTGGGTTCTATAAGAAAGCAAGTTGAGCAAGGCAGGGGAAGCAAGCCAGTAAGTAACATCCCTCCATGGCCTCTGCATCAGCTCCTGCTTCCTGACCTCCTTGAGTTCCAGTCCTGACTTCCTTTGGTGATGAACAGCAATGTGGAAATGACAGCTGAATAAACCCTTTTCTTCCCAATTTGCTTCTTGGTCATGATGTTTGTGCAGGAATAAAAACCCTGACCAAGATACTGGCCAATAATTTTCTTATTTAGCCCAACAATGCAAAATATATACAATATACAAATCTGCATAATATTAGAGAGAAAGTCAATCATAACTCTACTAGGTAGTGAGAATTGCCTACCCCCTGGGAACTGCAGATGGTGACTTCAACAGTGCTGGGTGGGCGCTATGGAGGCTGCATTTGGAGGCTTGGGGCTTCTGAGGGACCTTCTGCTCCTGAGGCTATTCAGGAGTACCTCTCTATCCCCCAATGTGTGAAAAGAGGGGGTACATTCTTTGTGTGGTCCTAGAAGGAGGATTCTCCATGGGATACAGGGAAGGAGAGGTCAGAGGTCCTGGGACCCTGAGTCCAGTTGAGAGTGGGACAATATTCAGGAGCTCACCCTCAGCTATGCCTCACATCTCTGAGTATTTTAAATAGTTTTATTGAAAGAGAATCCAGATAACCTACCGTGTACCCATTTCAAGTGTCCAGTCGATTGTTTGGTGTATGCTCATGGACACAGGCAGTGCTTGCACAGTTGTTGTTAGAAAACTGTCATCCCAACAAAGAGAAACCTTACACCCTGAACATGTCGCTGCTCTGTTCCCAACCTATCCTGGGCCCTCTGTAACCACGTCTCCAGTTTCTATGGGCATGCACTATTACGTTTCAGAAAATCCAAGCTGTACTTTAATACCTAGCCTAGTATCTTTTGCTAGTCTGAATCTTTTGTCTTTTCTTCCATGAGGAATAAAGAAAACCCAGGTCTCTGCAAACCAATACCAGAGAGATCCCAGCCCAGCATTGTGGCCAGGCTCCTCAGCTTCCATCTTCCTAGGACAGTCCCCAGCTTCACAGGAACATGAACTTATCCTTGGAGCAAGGAAAGAGGAGGTTTCGCTGGTCAGGACCAGTCTAGGGTCACAGAGCAGGGAGTGGAATCCCAAGGCAGAAAAAAGCCTGTTAGAAAAACACCTGTGTGCACTCCACCTGCTAATATCAGATGGTCAGGGTTTATATTATTCCTGTGGAAAGCTGCCCATTTAAGCTAAGAACTGACCCATGGTATCTCAGGAAATATGCCATTTCTGGAGATACCATGCCACACAGAAAGCCAGCTGTGGGGCTTCTAAAGAGATATGGCAGATGGGATGGGGGTACCTGCACCCTGATGTGGAAGGAATCTCAAGTGAAAACTGCTTCTGTCTGGCAGGGACCCTATTGATCTCTCCTGACCTACCAGTAGTCCCAGAGCCACCTCTGTGTCTTCATTCCTACACATCCATCACCAGGAACTGGTGCCACGCAGATATAACCTCCTCCATGGCCATCTCCTCTCTTACCAGAGACCTTACTGCCACAGATCTCAAGAGAGGCAACCTAGGCACCACCAGCCAAAGTCACTGGGCCATTGAGATCCCAGTACAGCCCTCCATGAAAGCCAGGCCCTGTGAATATGGTCTTCAACTTCCTTCCCATCGCCCACTTTGGGCTGTAAACGTCTGTGTGGCTCAAAGTCTCAGTGAGAATGTTTCCCAAGAGTCTGGGTAGTCTGAGTGCCAGAGAGAAAGCTTTGCCCATCCTAGAGAGAGGATGCTGGTGTGTGTATATTTGTGTGTGCATGTGTGTAGTATGTGTGTATGCACGTCTGTCTGTCTGTCCCTGTATGAATACTGTACATTCCACCATTCTGTTCCTAGGATCCCAGACCAAGGCTTTTGTCTCTGAACCTTAGGCTCCCTAAGCCCTTGTCTTGTCTTCAGGTCCCTGATCAGTCAGGTGGTGAGACCAGCTTGAGATGACTGATGATGAGTCCTTCTGAATGCAGATAGGGACATTGCTTTTTCTTTTTAATTCATTTCTAGAGACTTTCTGTCCCTACTATAAAGTCCTTGTCTTTGAGAAGATGGAATACTGTCATCTGTTATCCCAGGATCACTGAGAGAAGATCAATTCTGCATGATGTCATCAGGAGAGCTAAAAGTAGAGTCAAGTAAGAAAGCTGGCCAACCTGCCCAGGGAACTTGACAATCAGCCCCCTACCTGACTGTAGCAGGGAGGCCCAAAGTGCCCCTGTTGTTTTCTCTGGGAACAGAAGTGCCTGCTTTTCCTTTTCTGGGCAGAATTATCCCAGCGTTCTCTGCTGTTCACCAGGGGTATGTGTAGGCTCCGTGATTCCTCCCTGGTCACAGCATGCTGGTGAGAATGGCAGAGTGTGAGTCCCTACCAGCCCTGATGTTTTATAATTTCATAACCCCAATGACTCAGCTAATCGGGTGTGTGCACAGGGCAGTTATCACTCTGGACTTCGGACAGCAAACTGAACCCCAGTCACAGTGACAGTGACCCAGAGGCTCAGTGCTGGAGCTCCATGGAAAAAAACAGAATCTAGGCAAAGGGCATTAGGAGGACTCATGTCAGTCTTACCCCAGTGCCCACCGCTTATGAGGCTCTGTTTACCCATGGTTGACTGTGGCATGAAAGTGTAAACAGACATTTTAGAAGTAATTCTTAGTTGAAAACTGTGTGTTGGCCTGGCAAGAAGGTTCAGTGAGTAAAGGCAATTGCTGCTAGGCCTGATGGGCTAAGTTTGATCTTGGGGATCCACATGGTGGATGGAAAGAACTGACTCTGGAAACTTGTTCTTTTATCTCTTCATATTCTCTACCTCCCCAAAAGACTCCAAGCAAACAACAAAACCCCAAAGCTATGATCATAAATGTTGACATCTCCCACTGCCCTACTTTATCCTGTCAAGGCTGTAAATGATTCTTTTGCTCAATGTATCCATAATGTAGACACTATGTATCCATTAGTTACATTGGGGCATCCAGGTGATCACCACAGTGAGCTTGAATTCAAGTAATCCTATGTCATTTAGTAATTGTATCTATGTTGTGTCTTGGAAAGTATTGTTCTCCAAAAAGCTCAAGAATACAGTGGGAGCACAAAGCAGCAGAGCTAAAGTGTAACTTAAAGGCTTTGTTTCTTAGAATAATCCAGGTCAGCAGAATCTAAGTATTATCCACTATGTAAAATAGTGTAGTACTTTGCTCAAGTATAAGTCACTGGGCCTTGGAGTCACTGGGCTTCAGACTACAAAGCAGGACTGGCTGCAATGTCTCAGTTCACTCTGCTGACCACCACTCATTACTTTAATAGCAGGTAATAAAGGTGCACAGAAATGTTATTTCTGATTAGCCTTGAGTAGCTGCTGGCATTGTCCTGATTGGGTTTGCTGCATTTGCCAATCAACAGGACAGGCAAATCCACTATTCATCGACCTTTACAAACCAACCAACCCCAGCACTTACTTAAGGTAAGAGTCAGAAAAGGAAAATGCCTAGCTCCATGCTTGTGAGGATTATAATTGATGGCCAAAGGATATATCTCTGTCGCTATGCATGCTGCATGTCCCCTCTCTAGCTTGCTCCCTTAGTATGTGTTTACAGTCTGAAACTTTCATACCAGCCCTGGGACCTGAGAACACTGAAAACCACAAGCCTAGGTACTGTGGCCCCAAGGAATCTCCAAGACTGTGAGTGTTTCTCCCTACTCCTGAAAGGATAATAAGTAATACCTTTCCCTGGAACAAGAGTGGGTAGTACTGCCTGGTGTTTGACCAATCAGAGCTGGTACCCACTGTCTCTGGGTATATCTTTGCACACACCCCCCTCCCCCTAGGCTGAGCATTGAGATGCCCACAGTCCAGAGCAGGACAGACTTGTGTCCAGCTCCATTCAGAGTCTACAGAAACGGGGGTTCTAGCACCCTTTCTTATCCCACTGACATATCTGTAAGTTCTACAGTGTTTCTTCCAAAGCATAACTATCAAGAAACTGGAGACCACTAAAGGTGTGTGCATAGTCTAGTAAAGGTAGGAAAGCTGATGCAGTTCACCTCAGTGAACTCAGGGAAATGCCATCTTGAGTTCAGGTGGCCATGACAAGTTCACCTGGACTCTGACTTTTTCATAGACCTTTTAGGAGAGATCAGCCTCAGTGGCCAGTCCCTGGAAGAACTGGTTCAGAGGGAAAACCCAACCATGAGTCCCCTGGAGGATGTGATGTGCCAGTGCCATTAACAGCAGGTACCATGCAGTGTCTGAGAGCTGGGTAGCATGTTAGCATACTTGGTGGGACAGTAAAGATGCTGTGTGGCTGTGCTCCAGTGCATCTGTGCCATGGTGCCACAATTAGAAGCTCTAATGCATTTGGCTTTAGGGACAGGAGTATCTTGCAGGCACATTAAGGGGTTCTAGTATGCTTTCTTCCTTTGGTGGTTCCATTTGCAATTCTATCACAGCAGCTGCGGAACTCTGGATAAGTTATGAAACCCCTTGAGCCTTCATCATCTAGAGTGGGGAATCATCAACCTATCAGGTTGCTGATGAAGACTGAGTGGCCCTGAGCAGGTGTTCCACTAATGTGGGTGTCTTTTCCTTTCCCCTAATTCACTATATGGGACTCTAATATCCAAGCCCTCTACAGCAGCATATGTGCACAGAACCAGGCTGAATGTGAGAGTGTGCAGACACCTATGTCCTGGGATGCCCACTGCCCATGTGCCCTCAACAAAGCCATGATACAGAAGGATTAAGGTCAGTTCAACTCATACAGGCCTGTGACCATCCATGTTCTGTAAACCATGTCCTAGGGGTGCATGTCTGTACTATTAGCTCAGAGAAGTCTTGTTCTCATTGTCAGGGGTCCCACTGCTGAGGCTCTACCTTATAGCAAATAGCTGCAAGGAAGTCTTCTGTATGTATGGTCTATTTCTAACCCCTTCAAAACATCAAAGTTTAGGGGATATCAGGAAAGACTCTGGAAACAAAAAAGCAAGTCCCAAGTTCCTTTTTCACTGTGCTAGCACCTGAAACTGGAGGTTAATTTATCTGATACTAAAGGTTTTATTCTCCCAGGAATCTTTTTATTTGTTTTGTAACCCAATTTCCCAATGAGAAAAACGCTGCGCCTGGATGATTGGAGTTGGAGAAGAAGCCATTCCAATGGAGAGCAGGGCTGTGGGTGTGGCTCCCAGTGCATGTGAGGAGATGCATTTGATGTCCAGTGGTACAAAAGCAAAGGGAAACCATATTTTTTTCCTTAGCGTTATGGTATTCTTCCCAAGAAAATGATTGGCTGCTTAATAAAGAAGATGCATTTAAAAAAACTAAAAGGGAAACAAACACCCGGCTACATATGTTACCACATTGTAACAACAGCTGGAAGGGTCACTCAGAAGAGCGTCATCTAGTCTATAAAGGATGGAGATTCCATTCCCAGCCCTCACATCTACCCACAGCTTTCCTTTCTGGGGACCCAACATCTGTGCAGGAATTTTACATATGAGGTACACAGACATACGTGCAGGTAAAATACTCAGGTATACAAAATTTAAAGAAAAAAAAACCACAAAATCAATTCATAGTAACTTAGTACATAGTAACTTAGTACATAGTAACATAGTAACATAGTAACATAGTCATTTACTGGAAATCTGAAGAGCAGCCAAGTGTCATAAGAAGAATTACAGTTACACATAGTTTTAATGTTCGCTGCTCCTATGGATCCCACCTAGGTGGCAGAGTGTGGTCAAGCATCTTTGCTGTGTTCTACCATCAACTCAAATGTAAAATGTAACTTTCATTTGTAAGGCATGAAAAGATTTCTCCATGATGTCGGGTCTGACAATGAGGTCTAATCTCCATTCCACCTTCACCCTTCAGTCATGTACACAGATGGGCATGACATACAGGCCCCAGGCCCTAGAGAGATTTACATACTAATAAGGTACCTGAAGGCCACAGGGTGGAGCCAATTAAGCATTCCTCCTCAGCCCCTCCCCCCTTCCCCTCCCTATTTAACTCAGGTCTGCCTTGGGTTTTGAGCACGCACATCCAGATCCATCCACTTCTGCCATGCCAATAAACCGGTTTTGGAAACCCAAGGGCTTCCTCGTGTGTTGTGGTTGCGCTGTAAGGAGCCATGGAGCCACTGCAGAGGCCTTTAGTGAGCAGCTGGGCCTAACTTACAGCTGGAGGAACCCCAGGTGTTCTCAGACAACTACACACAGCATGGCGTGAGAGACTCTGCAGTTCCCCAGCCCTATTTTTTTTTTCCTACATCATGAATCTATTTCAATGTGTCAGGTATCAGTTGCCTTCATAGCACCAGAGTCTCACATGACAAGCTCAGGCAGGTGTGACATGTGTGACTGAGACTCTGCTGTGTGGTTTCCTTCTGTTTGTAAAGTCCATGAGACAAAGATCAATCCAGAAACCTCTGGGTACCAATCTGACAGTGGCCCAGGGAAAATGCCATGAAGACAAAGTTGGCAAGGCGGGCTTAGGGTGAGGGTAGGGGGTAGGGAAGAGGCCATTGGAGAACTAGTGTCAAAGAGGAGTCATCATTTACATGCATGTCACCCCCCTGCTTTCTCTGTAGGTGACAGAGACATGTGTCTATTCTAGACTTCCTGTGAATCTGGTCCTTTGTGCCAGCTACCATCTCCCATTCATAGATGTCTCCTAATCCCCAGCCTATGTGGCACTGAATTGTGACCGTGTCTCCCTAAGCTTTGTCGTCTTCTGGGGTTTCCATTCAAGTGCCGTTACCCACTATGTGGCCACTTTCAGGTTTCCAAAATAGAGATTCCCTGGCAACCATTCTTTATTCCACTGACATATCTGTAAATTCCACAGCTTTTCTTCCAAAGCACAACTAACAAGTCTATCTCTGTCATCATGCCCAGCCCAGACAGCTGCAGACTCTCCTCATGACTGCTGTAAGGACCCTGACTGACCTCTCCCTACCCCAGTCTCTGCCTACCATGAGTCTCTTATGGACATTTGACTCTCTCACCAGCACACACACACACACACACACACACACACACACACACACACACACAAAGAGAGAGAGAGAGAGAGAGAGAGAGAGAGAGAGAGAGAGAGAGATCCTCAAGGAACTTGCCATGGCTCAGAGACAAAGCAAAACTAGTTAATGGGACCTCCAATGTGGTCTGATGACCCATCTTCCCTGATGAACTTGAGCCACAGACCCTTCCCATCTTTGTTTAGTTCTTGTGCCCAGCAGCCTCTCCTGTCCCAGAGCTCTGAGGGGAGTGTTTATTCCCACAACCGTCTTTTCTGTTTGTGCTTAGCTGTTACACCAGGGCCTGTGTCCCTCAGTATAAGCAAACATCCTCGGTTCCCTTCTGTATTCCCAGACCCTGGTAATTCCTGAATGATTATTCAATACTGACTGAGTGAGATGAAAAGTTCTCTGGATATAACATAGACATTAGAAGTTTTGATTGACAAAGACTTTAAATTCTCCTTAAGTAACAGCACACAGCTTTTCTCAGTGTATTCTGCGGGACTAAAGGACTGAGGATTATTGTAAGTGTGGAGCAAGACTAGAGATAAGTGTGGGGTCAGAGGGCAGTCAGTACAAGCCTCAAGGTCTGGGTCAGCCAACCGCCCTTGGAGAGAACCCTGCTCTCTTACCCTGCTCAAGTTAGGCCTGTCCCGGGAGATTGCCCTCTAGTATCAGCTAATAGTGACTCAGCAGATGTGTTTGTAAGGGGAATAGCAGGCCTGCATACTCAGGGCTTTTCCAGAACGAAGGCCAACCAAGTGCAAAGAGTCCTGCTGGGGTTGGCAGCTGGCCCTGGATCTGACAGGACATTAGAAACACTCCCTCAGAAAGGCTCTGTGAGCTCGCCTGGTGATGGCCTGAGCTCCTGGTAGCTCCACTGGTGGATGTGGTGGGAGAGTTGCCGGGGGCAGCGGGGGTGGCATCCACACTTTGGCTTGGGAATTGTGAGGGCTGAGGGAAAGTGAACCAATGAACTTGTTGCCCTCAGATGTCAGAGGAAGAGGGAGAGGTAGGAGTGGCCTCCACTTGACCCTGGATCTGACAGTTCCTGCAACTCCATCTCCTTTCCTAGGGACTTGGGTAAACTCTAAGCAGGGAAAGGGAAACATTTGGTCCTTCTTTCATTCCAGTCAGCCTGCAACACAAGGAAGGTGTGCAAATATCTTTGCTGACAACCCCCAGGCCTCCTGATTGTGTTGCTTGCTCACCACTCCAGATTTCAGGCTGGTCAGTGATTGATAAACAGAGGCTTTCTCAGATCAGAGAGATGGCTAATGGCTAGTCTCTACTCCCTCAGTGCCACTGTCCCTGTGCTGTGGTGGCTCAGCTGTGGTGCACCCTCTGTGCTGGGCCTAATGTCTCATTTCTCTCAGAGCACAGCCTTGGAGTTGAGCTAAGGAGTTGACCAGCAAGAGAAGTTCGAGTGCATTTAAAGGCAACATAGAAGAGAGGAAGAGCAGAACAGGTGAGGAACTCAGTGGGAGCCATGGGGAGGTGACATAGCCACAAGTCAGCAGAGACAGCCAGAAATTCATGATCTGGAGGGTATGCTCTGCTGAAGCACACCAGAGGCTAGGGCCAGCCCAGCTGGAGGCCAGGACTTTAGTGCTGCCCCTGTCCTCTCCTAAGGACAGGGACTGTGCCTCTCCATGTCTCTTCTCCATGTGGTCACCACCACCGAGGAGTTAACTAGGGAGAGCTGGGATCGTACAGGTGGGAGGGCAGTCCCTGGATGCCTTTACAGATAGAATGAATACTTCCACTGTGGAAAAGCACCTTAAATTTATTGATTTAACCCTGTGTTTATAAGCTTTAAACCTAAGGAGGTTAGGAAAGCTAGCTCGTTAATCAGTTAGCAATGATTATTTTACTCAGTCCCAGGAAGACTGCACTGCAGGTGAGTCTGAGATCTCACTAACAATGGCTTCTTGAATCTGCTTTATTGGGCTCTCAAACAAACATGCTCCATTAATTTTTGTTTTATGTGTGTGTGAGTGGGTGTGTACGCGTGCGATGGATGGATTCCAGAGCCTCCCTCATGTGGGCACAACCTTTCCCACGAAGCTGTCAGCCAGCATGGTTTCACTATTTCACAATGTTGCCACACAGGGTTTTAAGTCCTATAAGGAGGGAAGGGCAGGAGGAATTGCATTGTCAGGTCCCTGTAGCCTCGCCCATTCAGCTCTGCTAATCCAAATAGGATCTGTCAAGTTTTCCATGCTTAAAATGTGTAGAAGTGCATCTCAGCTCCTTTAAGGAGGAAGGTTAGGCCACATTGCTGTTGAGCTGGGTTGACAGATGCTCACACTGGGGTAGCAGGAGTAGACTGCCCAGCATGCATTATTTTTCTTCCCTCCACAATCCACTTTCTGTGCATTGTCCACAGCACACCCAGCTGAGCCTCAGTGATTATAATCTTGTGGCCTGGAACCTTGTGGTCTGGAAGCTTCCTCACTAGCATGCAACAGGACTGCCTAGAGCCCGGGGCTTTTGAGTAGTCCAATCCACCTTCCTTGCCACGTGGGTACAGGGAGAACTTCCTGTGGAGCCCCCTGAGGCCTGGCTAGCCTTCCAGCATTGCTTTCTGGGTTTTTCACTGGAGGCTGGGAGAGTGCTGAATTTGCCTATACCAATACCTAGGTCACAAAAAGAGCATCCAGTCTCCAAGTGCTATAACTAAGGAGTCTAAGCCTCTGTGGAGGGTGTTGGGTGTGGCTCAATAGTAAAGCACTTGCCTAGCATTTGTGAGGCCCTGGGTTCAATCCTCAGTAGAAAGAAAAGGAAAATCCCTAGGTAGCCTCTGATGTCAAGATGCCCCACCCCAGCATCAGCTCTGATGTCAAGATGCCCCACCCCAGCATCAGCTCTGATGTTAAGATGCCCTGCCCACCATTGTAGCAGTATATTTCCCCCCTCTACATTAAACTCAGTATTTTGGGAGGAGCTAATGTGGGAGGACTAAGGAGAGGAAGAGGAGAAGAGGAGCTAGAACAGCAGAGGAGAGGCAGGATGTAGAAGCCATGGACAGGCCCAGGACCATTCTGGATAATAACTTATATCTAGGTTAATTAATTGGGTAACACTTCTAATTGTGTGGGCATCTTGTTAATGGATCATTACCAAACATATAAAGCCTTTGGATAATCTTTAAGCATTCAAGTCTCATTTATATAGGGTACTGCGTGGATGGTGGGGATGGTCTGAGCTCAGCCAAACATTGTGGAGACAGCACGGGAGATCTGCAGAGCCATCTCCCACGCTGCCATCGCATGGGTGCCAGGGCCGGTGCTGCTCCTGGCCCGCCTGAGTGGGCAGCCTGAGCCAAGCAGTATCGAGAGCACAATGACACTCGTGACCTCAGGCCCTGCCTAGTTGGGAATATGGCGGCCCCGTAACAACCAGCAAGATTGGGCCACAACGATGTAAATATACAGTAACACACCATCAGCTTCGTGAACAGAGGTTCTCAGAAAACAGGATCTGAACAGGGGCTGGGAGGCCTCCCTCAGCTGACTGCAAGGTGGGACGAGAACAGAGTCACCTTCTCCCACTTGGGAGAGGAGTTCGTTGCCATTTTCTGGGTGGTTCTCTTTTCTGAGGAACAAGCTGGTTGGGCAGTGGGTCGGCCTGAGGCAGGCATCCTGAGTAAGCGAGGAGACCAGCTCAGCTAAACTGCCAAGCACTTAAGTCCAGAAACCTGCAGTCTGACTACTTTATATTTTAAAAGGATTTAAGGAACAAACTGTCCAAGGAAGGTGGCTTTGCTTACAATTTACACAAGGGAGGGTCTCTAAGTTTATCCAGACAGCCTCATCTTACAGTTTGTAGAAAGCCACTGAACAAAAGTAAAATATGGGTGAATTTACCTGTGAGTATCTGATGATGTGATTGTCCCCTGATGTGGTGAAAGGGAAGGTTTTTATTATAGATACGAGAGAGAGAGAGAGAAGAGCCAGAGGCCTCTGGAAGAGTCCAGAGCAGAGACAGAGAGCAGTAGATTGAACAAGGCCAGCAGACTGCACCTGGATGAGAGAAACAGGAGAACAGGGTGGGGGTGAAGGTGGGGAGCGAGAGATGGAGACCAAGAGAAGACCCAGAGTGCGCAGGTCTGAAATAGCAGGGTTATAAAGAAATGAACAGCTGGGAGAAAACCCATGAGCTGGAGAAGTTTGGGGTCTGGTGGAAGTAAGAAGAGCTAGGTCCTTGTGACACTTAGGGTGTCTGGAAGCCAGCATGGGCTTTGGCATGCTAGTAGGCCCCAGAGTTAGCCATTTGTCCTTTCTGCCAGTGCTAAGGAATTGGCTCCTTTAGTCGACAGGAGCCAGCTTCCAAAGTTCTTGAACAATGCTGGCTTTTGTGTGATCACCAGAATTTGAGGAAATGGCCTTTCATTTGTGACAGTGAGACAGGCTAATCTGTCTTTTCTGAGTGCCAAGGGAACCCAGGTGCATCTGCTCTCTGTTCTAGAGGTAGATTTTAAATTCAAGCTTTCTCTTATGGCCCATGCAGTCTGCTAGCCATGTTCAATTTACTACTTTATGCCAAACCCTTCAAGCCGCCTCTGGCTGCTCTTTCATATCTACACTGATAAACTTCCTGTAACCACACCTTGGAGTGGCCATGTCCTCAGTTATACAAGCTGCACTGTGACTCTCGGATGCCACACAGAGGCTCCGGGACCCCCTACCCCTGGCCATGGTATCCACAGCCTTCCCAGGTCATAATGCAAACTGATTAAAGCCAGACAGGTGTGTCCATGGCAGGAATGCTCTCGTGGTCAGGCATCCACTGTCCACAGCAAGTTCAGAGAGGCCCTGGACTGTATGGAACATTGAGGCAGTACTCTGTGATGATAGAAAGTCAGGGAAAATAAGAAGAGATGGAGGAGCTCAACCCCAGGATCTGGTTAAGTCTCTTCAAAGAACTTTCAAACTGCTGGCCAGGGATCATAATCCTTTGAAAAAGGCCCACAAATAAGACTGAGCCATGAGTAACAGTCAAAGCGCATGTCTCTACTTCCTTGTGACAGGTAGTAAGAATTCCTTTGACCCTTTTTGACCTGCTTTAAAAAAAAATAGTTCTGTCTTATTAGCAAACAAGTGTATAGTCAGCCTCACAACCACTGTGTAATCTCAGTTGCTACGTAAAAATGTAGATAAAAATGTTTATGCTAAAACATTTTCAATCTTCTCAATCCTTTGACAAGGAGACTATAAGAGGTACCACGGCACCTCAGTGGGACCCTCTCTTGAGATGGCACTCACACGGAGGTAGCACCTCTGTTGTACTGTAGCGTCTTTCTCCATCCTGTCTCCATCGACGAGCAGAGATAACACAGTGACAAGAGAAAACACAGTGATAACTACACCTAGGGCAATGGAGATCTTAACACACCCTAGAAGGAGGGGACAGGTCACTAGTCCCTTACCCTTTCCCACTGCCTTAGTTAGGGTTTCTATTGCTGTGAAGAGACACCACAACTACAGCTACTCTTAGAAAGAAAGCATTGGATTGGGGCTGAGTCACCCTTTAGAGGTTTAGTCCATTATAGTCATGGTGGGAAGCATGGCGGCATGCAGGCAGACGTAGTGGCAGAGAGGTAGCTGAGAGTCTTATGTCTGGATCTGCAGACAGCAAGAAGAAACAGAACCACTAGGCCCAGCTTGAGCATCTGAGACCTCAAAGCTTGTCCTGGTGACACATTGTCTCCAGCAAGTCCACACCCCTTAATAGGACCACTCCCTATGAGCCTATGGGGGCCATTTTCTTTCAAGCCTCCTCATCCCCTCACCACTAATCTCCTCTCACTATCAGTGGGCTTAGGCTGGGCTAGGGTGGGGCTAGCAGAACATACAGGAGGAAGGTTAACTGCAGTGTTCCTAAAGGTAGGATGCAGCTCCTGGGTGACCATTGTTCATGATAAGATGGGACTTATCAGTGATGAAACTGTCCCAAGTCACCCACAATGCTGTAAAGAGTCCCTCACTCATGATCCTGTAAGCCCAATAAATTCATGGGTTCTTCAGGTAATTCTGTAGAATCATTTGTCATTGCTGCCTATCTGAGATGAATAGATGTCACTCTTTCTAAGTCTATATTAAAATCTTTTCTTAATAAACTCCAATTCTGCTTCATACTGACTAACCCTGAAATTCCATTCTGCACCCTATAGGTCAAGATTCTGGCTGCACCTGACTGCATGTTACAGGGAACCCCCCGGACTGCACAGCCATAGTGCAGGGCTGTGTCCTTGCAGCTGAGGAAGCCCGACTCCTGCATTGTCACCTCCTGTAATATTACAACTCTAAGAACTAGGTGTGTTTCTCTCTGTTTAGAGAGCACTGAAAGCCCAGAGAGGATATCAGTTAAGATAAGCTAAGAAGTGCCCAAGAGACACCCAGACTGCACCACTGCTGGCCAGCCTCTGGATGCTAGAGGCAGCGAAGACTCCACCTTCTTAAGCACAAACAAGGCTTGTTTGTCAGTTGGTCAAGTAGAGTTTTCTGTAAAGATGTTTTAATAACACAGATGAAACAACACTTTTACCCCTAAAGTGAGCTCCTCAGCCTTGGAAGGGTGCACAGGTGTGGCTCTGCACAGTGGCTTGACTCCATAGAAATGGGCAGATGACCAACTGGCAGCAACGGGAACACAGACATTGGGCCAGGAGTCAGATATTACCCCAGGCCTGTGATGGTGGGAAGGATCATGCTGGCCACTCAGAGAGGGAAAACAGTTGCTCTCTTGGGAGAAAGCATAAACTGTGATTTTCCTCAGTAAATCAATAAATCTTGGCAGCAGGGCACTTTGCTCCATTGAACCAGTTTGTGAAATTGATTATGTCTCTGAGGATGGAGACCCAGTCTCCCCCATTCCTTGGGCACCACCATACAAGAGAAGGTTCCCGGCAGAGGTTGGGCTCCCTCTTGGGCCCCTTTTCCCAGTCTTGTCAACAGAGCTCGCTGGAGATTCCACCATGCCAGCAGCTTGGCCTGAAGACCACCTGCAGGTGACCCAAGATGGCCAGTGGGACTGAGCAGTGGCCCTCCTGCCTCCAATCTTGTCCTTGACTCTGTTGCCCCCCATCCCACCAGCCAGGCTGTGTTCCCACACTCTGAGGTTTTCAAACAAGAATCAGGAAGTGGAATTTGGTCCTGTGCCCTTCAAATACTTGAGTCAGGGCCAGAATCCTAGCGGGAACTAAAACTAAAAGGGCAGAGGCACCAGAGAAGTAGGGTCATGCCCAGGGAAGCCAGGCCGCTGTGAGCGGGAGGAAGGATGCTGCTCTTCCTCACAGGGCTTTCTGTGGCCACCACTTGTGCACTAGGTGGGCAACGAGCAGAAGCTGGACCCCAGGATGGGTGCAGGCTCTCATCCTGTCACTAAAAATCCCCCCTCTGCTCACCATGCACTTCCCTCTGAGTAAACCTGGGCAGCAGGTGTGTGGTGCAGCCAAAGGCAGGTGCAGACACACCAGATACCATGAGGTATTGGTTACGGTGCTGAAGGTCACAGCTGATTCCAGGAGCATCTGAGGGTCTAGGGAAATCTTATTTTCTTAGAAGAAGGGGCAGCTGAAAGCTTTGGGTCCTCTCACTGACATAGGTTGCTCCTCTCAGAAGGCTACTGAGGACATAAATGCTACCCACACCAGGCACACCTCTGCCTGAGGACCTTTGCATGTTCTCTCCTCAGCCCTGTGCAGCTGGACACTGAGTAGTGAACCCCACTTCTTACCCTTTGTAGTGTGAAAGTGTTGCCTCCGTGAGGCCTGTCCACTCAATAGTCCTGGTCTCTTTTTATTGCTTTCTATCCTACAGCTCACACATATAATTTATACTTACAAATAGTCATTTATTTTGTGGTGCCGGGGATCTGACCCAGGGCCTTGAATTTTGTTTGTTGTCTGCACTAAAAAGCTCCCAGAGTCCATAAGTACACATTCCCTGCCATCCCCAGGGTGGAGGGCAGGGTCTGAACAGTCTGGGTTCTTGAGCACAGCTGCACTGGCTGGACTTCTTCAGGGACTCAGGAAGCCATCACATGGCCCTCCTCGTGTGAGTATTAGGGAATGGAAAGTGTTTGCAGTACAAATCCATGTTTTTGCTTCCCCACTTAAGACTGGAGCCAGTGAAAGCCTCCACTTGAGGAAGGAAGCCACTATCACAGTAAAAAACAATGTGAGCCCCTAGGGCTCTGTAACTTTAAAAAAGGTCAGGATGAAATCAGAGACAGAGAAGCAAATGTTGATCTCTAAAATCCTTCCAGCAGCATAAATGCCAGCAAAGGCAGTCCTAGAGTTGACAGGCAAGCATCATAAGCACCGGATCCCTCCACCTCCCTCCTGATTCCACCAACCAGTTGCTAGAAAGGTTATCAGACTTTGGACCGACCGCTGGAAGTTTAAACGGCATGGGGTGCAGACTGGAGAAGTTAAAATTAAGAGTCACTACCTGGATCGGCTCAGGTGCCTGGGCAAGTAACAAGACTGGAGCCCAAGGGACAAGGTACATCCGCGGGGGAGGGAACCAGGGGCCCGAGGAGCCAGCAGAACCATTAAGGTTAGCACCCAACCCTAGCTTCAGAGGCATAACCAGACTGCCTCGGGAGGAGGATGGGGCGTCAGATGCAGGACTGGGAGGCAAGGCCTACTGCACGTTATGATCAGCCTTGGGATAGGGGGAAGCGCATTTAGCTGCAGGAGTTACGCTCGCCCGGGAGTTACGCTCCGCCCTCGCAACTCTCATGCTGGGGTGCCGCTGCTGTCCCCGGAGCTTACTG
>JANHMN010000015.1:67435547-67472253 GCA_030674055.1 Rhabdomys pumilio
TCGCAACTCTCATGCTGGGGTGCCGCTGCTGTCCCCGGAGCTTACTGTCTGGGTCGCGCTCACGCTCCAACTCCCGCGGAGGCTGCTGTCCACTTCCTCCACTCTCCAACTCCTCTTGAGCCTCTGTGCCTGCTGCTGAGCTATGGAGACACCAGCAGCACGATGCCCCGCCCCCTACTAGCCCCACCTCGGCCCCACCCCCGAGTTGCCTAGTTGGCCAAGCTTGCTGAGTATCTGGCTAAGGTTTCACCTATTCTGACAAAGTCTGCTGTACTGAACAGGAGACTGGCAGTTTAAACTCTGCAGTCTGCGGACTCTAAACACAACAGCTCGAGCTGGTGCTACAGCCTTCCTCTCACCTTCCTAGCAGTTTATTGTAATCATTTTCTAAGCGAATCTGTCAGTGAGCAAACATCTGGGATAAAGCTTGAGGGTAGCGTGCTTGTCTTGCATGGGCAAGGCACTGGAGTTCATTCTCAGAACCACAAATAAAATGAAGAATGAGATATGGATAGGAACACACAAACCTTAAGTTTGTCTTTAAGCACATCCTGGGAGGCTTGCTGGCTAGGCCACCAGGAGGCATGGCCAGCAGAGGGAGGACGGAGCCAATGCTGCCTAGCAAGCAAGCAGGAGTGGGCCAATCACAGTTCTGGCACCCTTGGGACTACTAACCTGCTCTCCATTAGCCTGCCCAGTCTCCCGTCCTGACCTCCTCGCAGCTCTTCTGAGACTAGCCTACAGCTTTCACATGCTTCAGCAGCTACACAGACAAGATGACCAGGCACACCACTGTGAGGGCCTAGCAGGCCTGCTGTAGGGTCCAGGTTTATCACCCTGCACACATTTGAAGGTAGGGATCTTAATTTTCCCCTCTCAGCCTTGGTCTCCAGCCTCCTTCACTGCTCATCACGGCCCAAGCCTTCTTCGTTCTAACCGAGGTAACCGAGGGCCAGTTTCTCCCAGTGAACACATTCAACTCATTCCTACCTCCGTGGAACTCCTGGATAGTATTCCTGGATCCTCTCTCCAAACCTGGGCTTTCCTGGTACTGTGGCTCTTCCCCTCCTCCGCATTCCCTCTGGCACAGCTGCGGTCCTGCTCCACAGTGTGCAGACCAGGCTTGTTCCATAGGTGCCTCCAGCCATTCACCAAAGCAGTAAACGTATTGTTTTTAACAACGTGAGGATGGAAACATTCTAACCTGCTGGGCCGTGTGGCTACTACACCTTTATTCCCAGCACTCAGGAGGCAGAGGCAGGCAGTTCCAGGACAGCCATGACTACTCAGAGAAACTCCCTTCTTGAAAAAAAGCAAGAGAGAGAGAGAGAGAGAGAGAGAGAGAGAGAGAGAGAGAGAGAGAACTCTAGCACTAGTTGTTAAATAATGTGCCATCCTATGAATGTGCTAACCCCGATTGTCTTGGTCAGGGTTCCTACTGCTGAGAGAAAACATCGTTATGAAAAGCAGCTTGGGGAAGAAAGGACACATGCCACATTTGACAAACATGTGGATAAAAATTACATAACCACTCCTATCCCTCAAACAAAGCCAGGCTAGAGTGCTGCAGTGGTGCTGACTCAGATACCTTGGACTTTAAGGAAGGGAGATCACAAGTTCAAGGCCAGCCTGAGTAAAAGGAAACTCCATCTTAAAAAAAGAAGAAAGAAAGAAAGAAAGAAAGAAGAAAATAAAATGAAATGAAAGATATTTCATGTCAATATGTAAAGTAGAAATCTAGTCAACAGAGCAGGTTAAGGCATTCTGGAGCTCGGTGTCGGGGTATGCCCTGTAAGCTCAGCATGCAGGAGGTTCAGGTCTTAGAGGGTAATGATCTTGAGGCCGGTGTGAGCTAAACAGGGCTAGATCCTGTCTCAAAAAACCCAAAGCCACACAAACAAGTTTAAAATTTTTATTTAAATATGTATGTGCATAAGTGTTTTGCCTGCAGTGACCACAGAGGTCGCAAGAAGGTGTCCCATCCCCCTGGAACTGGAGGTACAGATGTTTGTGAGTCACCATGTGGGTGCTGGGAATAAAACTCTGGTCCTCAGCGAGAGCAGCCAGTGAGTGCCCAGCCATCTTTCCAAACACACATTCTAAAAACCTCAAACCCCAGACAAGTCAACTCTGCTGTGCTGTTTCCACAGTGCCTCTGATTTCTCCAGCTACTGATGGCAGGGCCTATCACTCATAAAATTCAATGAAGTATAAAATGCAATTTACATGTGAAACAGCCATGACAATACTTCCTTTCCCTATGGCATAATGGCCATAACAAGGTTTTGTCCCACATTCTGTCTGTGACACTGTTTCCTGTCAGACTGAAGACCCTGAGAGATACAGAGGACACCTTTCTCCCATTAAGCCAGATATTGAAACAGTGGCAAAAGTGAAACTAATGCCACCTTCTCCCTATGTTACTATAGCAACCTTTGGCGTGCTGCCCACCAGGATGGTGCCTTAGCCAAATGTATGCAATCCCTGAGGTGGAATCCCAGCCCTCAGGAGGCAGAGGCAGGTGGATTCCTGTGAGTTTAAGACCAGCCTGGTCTACACAGTAAGTTCCAGGACTACACAGAGAGATCCTGTCTTAAAAATACAAAAATAAAAAGGCATCTCGTGTTCTTAATTAGTTTTAAGTATTTAACGGGATCCTGACTAGAACCACTCTATGGCATATGGCATGCGGTCATTTACCTCAGAGCTCTAACAGAATATTAGGCAAATGATGTACAGGTTTTTGTTTTTTTTTTTTTTTTCTTTTTTGAGACAGGGTTTCTCTATGTAGCCCTGGCTATCCTGGAACTCACTCTGTAGACCAGGCTGGCCTCAAACTCAGAAATCCACCTGCCTCTGCCTCCCAAGTGCTGGGATTAAAGGCCTGCGTCACCACCGCCCAGCAATAGTGTACAGTGCTGAAGCTTGGTCTTTTGCTATGGATTGTCATGCTAAGTGCAGGCCTGTCAGGGTCCAGCCTTGACACAGGATTGTCCTTCTCAACTGGAAGCAGGGTTATCTGGAAGGCACATAATAAATCTACAGACTACTTTTTGGGTACAAGCTGACAGGCAATTTTTCAAGGCTTAAAGTTTCTCTTTCTTCTCTCTCACTCTCTGCTTTCTTTTTCTCTCACTCATTCGCTCACAAGCCGAGGCTGCACACACTCTGCATTTTCCTGCACACTCTGCTTTTCTCCTATGTGCTTTTCTTGAACTCCCACACTCCTACACACCTCTGTGTTCCTCTTTCACTCTCACACACACTCTTCACTCACATCTCACATACACCTCACACACACCACATGCACTCTCCTTCCACTCACACACACACTCACCATACACACCTCACATTCTCTCTTCATTCACTCTTCTCATGCTATCTCACCTTTTTCTTGCCCCAGTCTTTTATTGATACTCCAAAAGCAGATATAAAAAAAGACATTGTATAATCATTGTCAAATCAAATTCAAAAGAATAACCACATCCCACAAAAATTAAGAATTACAATTGTTCCCCAAAGTTTCAAGCTTCTCTATTCCGAGCCCTGTAGCCAAAATAATAATAATTGCAAACTTAGCATTATTTAAACTTTAACTTTTGACATATTATACTTTAAAGCTCAGAGCTCCAAGGCCATCTACTTGAACTTTCCTGTGAAGCTCTAGTGATAAATGACATGGGCAAAGCTGCCAGGCAGTGGCCAGAGAGAGTCAAGTTAACCCTGACTCAGCAGTTCCACTAGCTTCCTGCTTCTGCACATTGCACACAATGGCTCTCCTAAGGGTCCCAGTGTTTTGACTTAGTTTTACTAGTATAAGATTTTATGTATTGTTTACTTTCTTATCCAGGAACCACTCTTAAATGTTATGCAAAACTTATTTCATAACTTCAATAGATTTTTCCTTTCTCTGGTCCCAGTGTTGGCTCTACTTCATTTCTAACAATCTCTTCAAACTTTTTGTGCAAGTCAAGCATTGATCTGGAACTACCACTGTGCAGTTATTGCATTGTTTCCCAGATGAGAACACACAGCACGCTCCTGGGCCATTAGGACTGTGCTGTGCTGTGCCTTGTGCCTCAGTTTTTAATTGTTTAAGAATCATTACATCAAGGAACATCCAGTTTCACAGAATTCACCAGAGTAGAAGGAGAAAAAAAAATAAGAAAGTCAGATATAATAGAATGATTATGCACTCCAAGGCCAACTGAAAAGCAGTCACACACAAATGAAATCTATACACCTGTTGTCCAGGGCTAAGGTTAGGAGAAATGGAAACAACTGGTTTTTTTAAAGAACTGCTGAGGGCTACTGAGATGTCTCCACCCTGGCCTACTGCAGGCAGTCCCTTATTTCAGATGATGGGTCCTCTGAAGGGATGTGTCTCCTCCTTCTCAGGGTCCCAGACACCATCCTCTTTATAAGAAGCTGCCGCTGTCTTCTGAGATGTCTCCATCCCGGCCTACTGCAGGCAGTCCTTGTCATTGTATGCTGTCCCCAGCACAGGCCTCCAAGACTTGGTTGCCTCAGAGATGAAAGAGAGTCCATACATAGACCTAAGTGATGCTATGTGATCTCGCCCCAAAGTTATTTCTGATTGGTGAATAAAGATGCTGACAGCCTATAGCTAGACAGAATTGAGATAGGAGGAGCTTGGGGCTTTCAGCTAGGGAATAGAGGAGGAGAAGCCAGGGTGGATCAGTGTGGCCAGGAAAAACAGCAAGTAATCAGGGGTCTTATAGCTGGGGAATAAGTTCATGTAGCCCTGGATCTGCCTGATCTAGGCATATGGTTTATAATTAAACTATCTGGATTATGTATCTTTTGTAAGGGCTTATTAGGATTGTAAAATCCAGCAATAGTATAGTAAAACCTCTCCTATCACGTTTCCTTCTGTGAATTCTGTCCTCTCCTTTTTAAAGAGAGAACCTTATGACCAAGTTGTCCTCCAGTTTGTAATTCTCCTGCTTCAGTCTCCTGAGTTCTGGGATTCCAGGCATGTGGCATTATGCATGGCTATCTATATGCTTTTATTAGTTGTTGATTTTGCATTACAATGACTTTCACTGTGACATTTACATTCATATGTATATGTACAATACTTTGATTTTATTGATCCCATTACCACCATTGTCTCCCCTTCTATTAGTCCACTTCCTGGTCCCTAACAGTAACAATAACCTGTACAACCATAAAGGTTTTCAACCCACTTTTAGGAAACATTCACCCTCTCCTCTTACCTACCACCCACCAGAGGTAGCGGAAGAGAAAAGTTATTAGGATATGTAGGAAGTGGACCTGTTAAGTGATAATTCTTTGGGGGTGAGCTCAGTCGTCTTTTATTTTTTTATTAAATATTTTATTTATTTACATTTCAGATGTCATCTCCTCCCCCCATCTCCCCTCCCTAGAAACCTCTATCCCATCCCCCCTCCTCCTTTTTTGCTTTTATACCATTTTAATTACATGTATGTAATAAGGTCAGTTCTAGGTTGAGGGACTAGCAATACAATAGATGCAAATAGTCAAGGAACAAGCAAGACAATAAAAACAAATAGTCAAAGAACATGCAAAGCAATAAACAAAATTCCGTGAACACTCCTGTGATCACTGTTTCTAAGGACTTGTCAGGATGACCAAACTATCTGAGCCTACTTCCCTGTTCTAGCCCAAAGTCATTTTCATGTCTGAAGCCCACTTCCTTGTTCTAGCCTAATATTTAGATTCCTGCCTGAAATTACTTCTTTTTTCTAGCCTAATGTCAGAATCCTGCCTGAAGCCCACTTCCTTGGCCAATGTCATATTCCTGCCAAGAAGTTCTAAAAGTTCTCTGCCTCTCCCCCCCTTTTTTTTTTTATTTCATAAACAGTCTTGAGCCTGTCTTGCCTTCCTTATCTGTCATGGAATGTGGGGAAGAAAAAAAACTCCCGAGGGGCAGGAGAGAGTCTGGCAGCAGCGGGGACAAAGCAGAGAGTGTCCACGGCAGGGTCCTACAGAGCTTCCCACACCGCCACTGGAGGCAGATCCCACATTCACTCAGCCCCTGCGGCTGGCTGCTGCAGTTCAAGGTTCCAAGGTTCCAAAGGCTGGAATCCTGGCAGTGGCACAGGCCCGAGGGACACGTGGAGTTCAGTTTTCCAAAGCTTTTATTGTTCATGGCATGGTGAATGGGTGTAGATGGTATGCGCTTTCCCCACAAAAGCCAGACTCCCCTGACTTTTTATAGGGAGAGGGAAAAGGGGAGAGGATAGCTTAATTAGCTACGCCCCTGGCCTTTAGATAACTCATTAATATTTAAATCTCTGGAGGTGGAGACCTCTACCTGTGTCCTGTGTGATTGAAGGGTGCAGGTTAAATGGAGTTACCTTATCCAAGGCCCAACAATAGAATATGCATTATCAAAAGCAATGGACTTCTGTCTTAGGTTGGTAAGGCTCTGTGCAGAATCTTACCCGTCCTTGGCTTGCCAGCCTGTTAATTTAATAACTCTGTCTGGGGGTCCATTTTCAGTTTCAAGCCATGTACTTTGGCTGCCAACATGTTGATGTTGTTAAAGACAAGCTTTAACATGATTTCCAGGAATAAAAGTATTCCCAGGAAAAAAACGGGTTAGCTGGATCAAACTATATATGCCATTCTTGAAGTCTGACCAAAATAGAAATACTGACCTGAGCTCAGTCTTCTTAAACACCAAATATGACTCAGCAGCTGCAGACCAGTCCTCTGGAGATTCAGACACTGGTCACAAACCAGCAGCTGTGGTTCAATCCTGAAGAAACCACAAGACTTGCCAACTGGCAGAGGCAGCAAGCAGGAACCCCATGAGTAGTTTCTTTCAATGGTGGCATTACCACAAGTTGAGCTCAACAACACTATGTAAGGTGAATCAATACATGCGTGTTTTTAGTGAAGAACAACGAGGCAGAGCAAAGCAAACCAAGGCTCAGTGTTTGTCTCCCACTGTCTGTCTGTGGGGTCAGAGTTATACTCCTTTGTCACAGGTTCTTTCATGTGTCTGCTGTATCAAAATGTCCTTTCACCTGTGTCTGCTTCAGGAAAGCATTCTTTCCCATGTCTGCTCTAGAAAGACATCATTTGATATAACTAACTTTCCAAAGAACTAGAACTTTCTATTTCAATAAACCCTTCTTTCATCTCTCTCCCCATCTCTTCCATTCTGTCTCTCTCCCTCTCTTTCCCTTTCTCCCCCTCCCCCTCTCTGTCTGCCCCTTTCTCTGCCTCTCTCCCCCTTTCTCTCTCTCTCCCCTTCTCTGTCTCTCTCTTCCTTTCTCTCTCTCCCTCTCCTCTGTCCCATTCTCTGCCTCTCTCTTCCCCCCTCTCTCCTTCCCTCCCTCTCCCTCCCTCCCTCCCTCCCTTTCTCCCTCTTCCCTCTTCTCTGGTTCTCCCTGTGAGAGAGCACATACCATATTAATTCATCTTAATTTTCTTAACATGATGATCTCCAATTTCTTTTTTTCTACAAATAAGTTTTTGCATGAATGAAATCTATACTTTCATTCTTCATGGCTAAACAATTTCTCCCACATCAGCTAAAGAGAGCTACATTCAGCTAAGGGAGCAGACTGTATTGGCCGAGAGGGAGCCACCTTCAGCTAGGTCCTAGCTGCTAGGGGATCAGACCCTGCATTTATTTTGGAGATAAATAAACTTGCAATAGAAATAGTCAAGAGAGACCCTATTTTATACATGGCAGCACATTGCCAAAATGCTGGCATTTGGAATATGCTCTGCCTACACAAGCCCAGAGAGTGGGACCTCCATCTGGGAAGCTAGACCTTGCACTCACTCTGAAGGTAGAATTATACACTGGCAGAAGAAACAGCCCAGTCAACCCCTATCCCAGTTGTGATGTCACAGTTTTCAGCCACCAGAGGGGTCACTCTACCTCCTACAGTCACTATGGAGCTATCCTGTCTGTCTTAGTCAGGGTTTCTATTCCTTCACAAAACATCATGGAAGTTGTGGAGGAAAGGGTTTATTCAGCTTACACTTCCACATTGCTGTTCATCACCAAATGAAGTCAGGACTGGAACTCACACAGGGCAGGAACTTGGAGGCAGGAGCTGATGAAGAGGCTATGGAGGTATGCTGCTTACTGGCTTGCTTCCCCTGGCTTGCTCAACTCTTTCTTATACAACCCAGGCCCACCAGCCCAGGGATGGCACCACCCACCATCCACAATGGGCCCTCCCAGACTTGATCACTAATTGAGAAAATGCCTTAAGCTGGATCTCTTGGAGGCATTTCCTCAAAGGAGGCTTCTTTCTCTGTGATAAGTCCAGCTTCTGTCAAGTTCACTATCTTACGACTCCTAGGGCTGGAGAGGATATTCCTATGCCACCAGTTCAGAGAGCTGCCAGCTATGACCTCTGACCTTACAGTGAATATGACAGTGGATGCACCTCTGCCTCTCACAGCTAAGTCCAAACATCTTCTGGGTTCTATGACTCTCCAGGAGGCTTTTCACTGTACTGCGACACAGGCCACCTTCAACTGTGGGTGCACTCTTTTATTTCACTGTGGAGTAGAGCTACCACCAGCAGGGAGAGGCAGGCGAGCCAGACCTCACACCCACCCTGCTCAGGCCATCCATCTGCAGTGGAGTCCTAGCCCCTGCCTCAGATCCAGCCTCATCCTGCCACAGAATCATATCCTCTGCGCTTTATCTGGTTTCACTTTCAGCATTTGGTATATCATTTTAAAGTTTCACATATGAACTGATGCTAATAAAATGTCACCATTTACTAATTTTAAATTGCATAATCCAGGGTAGAAAGTCTACTGACCCTGGAACTCTATTGCAGACTGAAGCCCCAAGCAGAGCACATGGGTTGATGGGGAAGACCTCACAGGCCTTCACAATGGAAGGGAAGAGAAGCCCTGTGTTGAATGTTTGGCCTGTAGCTGGTGGTAGTGTTCTAATGGTTGTGGAACCTTTGGGAAGTGGAGCCCAATTGAATATAGAAGGTCACTGGAGGGTCATAGCCTGGCCTTGACTCCTGGCCTCTCTACTTTTGGATCCAATCAGATCTGAGTAGAAAACCCCATTGTCTCAGGTCTGAGCCCCTCCAGCTGCCATGCCTGCCCTGCTGTTATGGACTGGATGCTCATTTTCTTTTCCTGTGTTCCTTTTATTAAGACAGGGTTTCTCTGTGTAGCCCTGTCTGTCTCAGAACTCATTCTGTGGACCAGGCTAGCCTCAATCTCAAGAGGTATGCCCACCTCTTTCTCCCAAGTGCTGGGATAAATATGTGCACCACCACATCTGGCTTCCAACTGCACCCTCTTAGGCCACACCCCCAATTGCTCCAGACTCTCAATTATTCCCTTCACTATAGCCTGGAGAGTAGCAGCTGGAACGGAATTTGGTTTCAAGAAATGGGGCCGTTTCTGTGATTAAACCTTGACCATGTGGTCTTTAGTTTGGAGCAGGTTTCTTAAAGGAATGTAGCTGAGTTGTAAACTGTAGCTCAAAGACTCCACAAGCAGAGCTCTGTGGGCCTTTCCTGTGGGAGTTAGGGGAGACCAGAACTCTGTCTGTGAGAGCTACAGACAATAAGGCCAGGGTCATTGAAGATTTAGAGGGAGACAAGGATTCTATCAAGAATTGGACTGGAAGCGCACACACACACACACACACACACACACACACACACACACACACACACGGCTGTGTTCTGCCTGGGTTCTGAAATCAGATTGAAGCTAAATTCAAAAGTGATGGACCAAGTTATCTGATGCTGGAAATTTCAGCACAACATTCGCACTATGACACTGATAATGCTCCATGGATTTAGGGAGGTTTATGGTACAAATTAAAAGCAGAAAGTAGAGCAAAAAAAAAAAAAAAAACTGAAAAAAAAGTACAGTTCAGTAAGGAAAGGAACATAAACAGGGCACACAAGAAAGGTTCGGACAAAGCAGTATGACTGCTAAGGAGCTAAGAGAGAGCTCACACAGGAGCCTGGGGCAATTGGAAGAGCCTCTCACTGATGCCCTATGGAGGTGATGCCTTGTGCAGATTGTATGCTATGGGGCTCTCTGCTAAGAAACTGCCTTAAGTTTTAGAAGAGATTTTGGAGAGTTGAACATTGTTGTAACTGTCAGATTGTTGGGACGTGTGAAGCTGGGCTGGATGCACTTGGCAGAGATGACTCTAAGCCTGTGCGACTGCATCAGAATGTTATTGAGTGAAGGAAAGAAGACATGACTGCTCTCAAGTACGGGGCGAAGACACGGTTGATTGTAGATTTTCGAGAGAGCACAGTCAGAGGCATCTGAAAGGGTGCGGACTGAACTGGGCCAGGAGAGAGGATGGGGTTGGGGGAGAGAGAAGGAGAGAAGAAACAGTGGAAAGGCAGAACCAAGAGGCCAAGAGTGAGCCAGGAAACCAAGAGACCATGTAGTAAAAGTGGCTGCGGTTATGTAAAAATCAGAGAAGTTGGGGGAAAGGATGAAGCTCAGGGGCTGTAGAGGTCCAGGAGAGAGGGCTCAGAGTGAGGAGTACTGAGAGGAGCCAGGATTCTGTGGTAGGTATCGGTGATGCTGGGAGAGACTGGCAGCAGTTTCCACCATGACATGCCAGAAGTTACCTAGCCAGCTGTCCTGGTTTCTTTGAGAAGTAAGAGTTATGAAAGTCTCACACAGGCTCATGAGTTATAATGCTCGGGTGCTTATACTATTTTGGAGGTTGTGAAAAGTTTGGGACCCACCTGGAGGGAGGGAGGGACTAGAGATGGGTCATGGGATTTAGAGCCAGGTCCTACTTCTGGTCACCTGGTCTCAGTGTCAGCCAGTGACTTGCCCCTCACTGCCACTAACTATCTGGCTGTGGGTTCTTGTACTCTACCTGAATACAAGGGTCTCTAGCTGTCCCCTTCACCTCCATGTTTGGCTGCAGTGAGCAGCAATAGGCAGACAGAAACAGTGGTAAGTATTACAGTCCCCTGTAGGTCTCTGCTATGAGGACTTCCAGCCCTTGGCAGTAGCCATGATCACAGCTCTCATCCTGGGGTCTGAGACCTTTGTCTTTGAATACTTGACAGCTCTTTGGGACTCTTGGGGTGATCAGGAGCAAACTTTGACTTGTTCCAGGGGGTTGTTTTCAGGTCTGGGGAGATGTCTCAGTGGGTAAAAACACTTGTCACACAAATGTGAGGACCCTAGTTGGAGTCCTCAGAACCTAATTAAAAGCCAGATAGGTAGCATGGGCCTCTGTAATCCTAGTGCTTGTGGGGAAATGGGGAACAGAGACAAGAGAGTTCTTAGAAGCCTGTGAGCCAGCTAGCCTGCCTAATGTTAGCAAACAATAAAGAGCACCCCCTTCCACCCCACCCCCCACACAAGGCAAAAGCTGTCACCTAGGGCTGTCCTCATATGTGTATGGTACAAAATGTGTACTTCTAGGGGTCAAAGGAAAAATAATGTCTTGTTAAAAGAAATTTTAAGTTTTCCCATAAACCTTGTATTAAATACTCTTTTTGTTACTATGACCAAATATGACCAGACTGGTGTAATTTAAGGAGGAAGAATTTACTCTGTGTTATGGTCTCTGGGGACCCATCCTGATGACCTATTTCCTCTAGCTAGGCTCCACCTCCTAAAGTTTGAACAAAAAGAAAGGAAGGAGGGAAGGAAGGAGGGAAAAAAGGGAGGAAGGAAGGGAGGAAGGGAGGAAGGGAGGAAGGGAGGAAGGGAGGAAGGGAGGAAGGGAGGAAGGGAGGAAGGGAGGAAGGGAGGAAGGAAGGATTGGCATTTAGTCTAGGCTCCGACCCACAGTCACCAGGCAACAGCCAGGTTGATATGGGAATCGGGGCTTGTGTCTGGACAGACCACCACAGGCCAATTCCACATGGCAGAGGTTTATTGTAGGGGAAATGGGCAAGGGGCGACAGAGACAAAAGGAGAAAAGAGAAGGAGAGAGAATGAGAAGTTCAAGAGGCTTTTTTTATTTAGGCTGTGACAGTACGGGTTGCAGGTAAAGGTGGGAAGTGAGACAAAAGGACTCTGGGAATGTAAGGCGGTTACCATGGCAACAGATGCGCAGGTTCCTGTCACCTATGGGTGACGTCACCGCCATCGCTGGATTCAGAGGCGATCTGCAAAGTCGGTTCAGGATACCAACACAGGTGTGCCTGACTAAATATAAAAGGGGCTGCTTGCCCTCTTCTCTCTCTCTTGTGCTCTTGCTCTCCTGCCCTTGTTCCCTTACTCCCTTCCCCCATCTGGGAGAGCCCAGAGTGAACAGGACCCTGAGCTGGGCCATGTGAGGAGAGTGGAAAGTGGAGAACCAGGAAACCAGGAGACCAGAGGCCAGGAGGATAAAGTGTAAAGAGGATCAGGGTAACCATCACGGCTGATTATTCAGGGAAGTCACAGGGGAAAGGAAGCCCAGCTGTAGGCTGGAAACTGAGAGGAGGGGAGGGGGAGAGGGAGGAGGGGAGGGAGGGAGGGGGAGAGGGAGGGAGGGAGGGTGAGAGGGAGGGAGGGAGGGGGAGAGGGACGGAGGGAGGGGGATAGGGATGAAGAGAGGGAGGGAGGGGGAGGGGGAGAGGGGGAGGGAGAGGGCGAGGGAGAGAGGGAGAGAGGGAGAGTGTTAGTTTAGGGGGGTTGTCAACCATACCTTATCTGAGGGATGCAAGCAAAGCCAGGGCAGCAAGCTGGTAAACTGGCCAAGGCCAGCAAGAGAGAAAGGAGAGTAGCCTGGTTTACTTGCTGCCCAGGCTCTGCAGGACCATCTGGGGCTGGGGAAGTGCAGACCCCATTAGAGAAGTTTGTGAGGCGGGACACTGGGGCTGGCCACTCTGGAGCCACCTAGGATGCAGATCCTAAGGGAACACATAGCTGGTGAGTTGATGGAACAACCTGCAGTAGATTTAACATCTGCTGGGACAGAGAGACTAAGGACAGATAGACGGAGGACAGAAGGTAAAGTTAAAGAGTTTAGGGGAAATTTTTTATCTTGAGTGTGCACTTGAAACTTTCAGACCAATGGTCCTGGTAATTTGGAGAGAGAGAGAGATTGAGAGAGAGAGAGAGAGAGAGAGAGAGAGACAGACAGACAGACAGACAGACAGACAGACAGAGACAGAGAGAGAGACAGAGAGAGAGAGACAGAGAGAGGAGAGAGAGAGAGAGAGCCACGTTCAAGAATACGGAGAACAGGAACAGGCAGGTAGGGAAACAGGCTTTTGGTTGTTAGCACTAATTTGGAGTCCATTTGATCTCTGCAAGAGACAGTTTTAAATTAAAAACAAGATGAAAGTTCTAGATATGTTAGCATTGCCATTGTTTATAACCTACACTAAAATCCACGTTGTAGAAAGAGCAGTAGACTCCTGCCTTAGGGACTCCATAAGGATCCTGAGTTAAAGGCATTAACCCTCTTTCCAGAGGGCAGATATGTAGATTGGAGAGAGATGATTTTAGCATGATTAAGAAGCACTGGAATGCTCTTCCAGAGGTCCTGAGTTCAATTCCCAGCAACCACATGGTGGCTCACAACCATCTGTAATGGGATCTGATGCCTTCTTTTGATGCAACAGTGTACTCACATACATAAAATAAATAATTCTTAAAAAAAAAAGAAGAAGAAGCACTTTTAACTGTATCCTTAGAAGGCAACCAAAGGAAATTTAAAATCTTGTGACTGTGACTATTATAACGCTGTTCCGTGTTTTACCAGCTTCATTGACAGACTTTGAAATTTTGAACTTTAGGAGTTTTAGTGTAAGCCTGGCAAGATAGCACATGCTGGTAATCTCATCATTCACAATCCAGAGACCAGGAGATCACAAATTCAAGGCCAGCCTGAGCTACATAGCAAGATCTTCACAAAAAAAAAAAAGAAAAGAAAAGAAAAGAAAGAAAGAAAAAAAGAAAAGAAAGAAAAGAAGTTTTAATGTAACAATAGCATAAAGGAGGAAAGAAATATTGTTGCGGGACACTTGATCATACTGTGAACTCTAAGATTGTCTTATGGTGTGGCTCACTCCTTAGCACACAGTTTTAACCCCTCTGACTAGAATACAGACAGGCCTTTAGAACACACATTTAATCCCAAACAATGAAGGTAAAGTTAATTTATAGAAGGAGGCACCCACGTTTGAAAGTGATGTCTAATTGAGTGGCAGACAAAGTGACAGATCAGAGAAAGACTTAACAGAATAGGATATGCCCAACTCTCACGAGAAGAGAGGAAAAAGAGGCTTCTTAAAATAGAGAAGCACAGAGGAAAAAGAGAGAGAAGGAGGCAGTTTTACTGGGACAATTGTACAGAGACACGTTGCAGAGAGAACAAGCTACCGGTGACAAGAGAAGGAGCCAGAGAATGAGAAGGAGCCAGGAGATTAGAACAGATTGTTAGAGTTAGTTTGAAACCAAGCAGGACATTTCTGGAGAAGCCGAGAAAAGCCAGATTGAATCAGTCGGCTTGGAGAGGAGTTTGAGCCAGAACAGCTGAGTTGAACCAGCCAGCCAGAGTTCAGAAAAAACTGGAAAGGGTGAGCTTATTCAGCAGCAAGTCTCAGCTTATTCAGCTGAAATATTCTAGGCCTATCTAGATTAGACTGTACAGAGGTTAGAAGCTTCCAAGGTTAGCAGACAGAGGCAGTAAGCCTCCAAGATGGCAAATACATCAGGAAAATAAAAGATTCTTTTACAAAATAGGAAACATTTTTCATATACCTTAAATTATTTTCTTAGATCTTTTATAACTTGCATTTACACATCTTAAAACACCTTTTTAAACCTTGCAATGTACCTACACTCCCATATCCTCACACCTTACAACTTATATTTATATACCTTAGAACACTTTCTTAGACCTTCAGAACGTACATAAACTTTAAGCTTTTTTTTCTAGTGTCTCGAGCACTTATATCCCAGACTGTCAGTTGATTCTGACAGGAGGTGCCTCGGGAATTATGACAGACAGGCAAGAGTCGAGATCTGGTCTTTCAAATGCTTTACTTTCAATATCGGGTTCATATAAGAAAGTCACAGTGTCATACAATAGAGTCACAGCACACATGCAAAACCAAACTAGGGAGGCACACACTAAAGCTATGGCTGCTACTATCCACATCACTCAGTCACTCATAAATACGACCTGTTCTTGGCTCAGGTTCAGGCTCGGACTTCTCTGTCACCTCTATCGGCCTCTAGTGGCGGTCTCCTGCTCTGCCGGCACTTCCCAGGCAGTCTCATCGGAGTCCAGACTAGCGTGGATTCCGGGTGCTAGTCATGATGGACTGGCGAGTGGAGTTTCTCTGGGGTTTTTAAGCTCACTTCCAACCAGGGAACGCCCTGGGGCTTCCCTATCTATCTATGGCACTCATTATCAGCACATCACACACACACACACACACACACACACACACACACACACACACACGGCACATCTGGTTTTACTCTCTGTCTAATAGCTAGGCTCTGTCCATCTGGCCTTTTGCTATGTCATCTAGCCTATGCTGGGTCCTCTGGCCTGTACCGGAGAGACCCTCACAATAATGCTCTTTACATTAGTCAATAATTTACCATCACACATAGGTGGTTGATTACTGACAGCAGTCATTGTGAACCAAGTTCTTTTAAATAACGGAATGGTAAAAGTTATTTTTGCAAGTTTATCTTTTCAGAAACTGGTAGCACAATATACTGTTTGTCTTTCTCCGCTGGAGACCTAAGCTCTAGGAAAGTGAGATGAGACTTTCTTTATATGAATAGAAGGCAGCTGGAGCCTTGAGTAAGTAGCTGGTGTGCTTGTTGTTGTAAGCTACAGTTAGTCAGTCCGTATCATCAGAAATCTGAGAAGGATAAATTAGAGTAGGAAGAATAATCCAAATGGCTCATGTATCAATTAAAATGACACAGGTGTACCCACTATCTAGACAGTTGCCATACACCCCTGAAGTCTCAATGGCTTTGTTGGGGGCAGTGGTCATAGGTTTCTGGCTGTCATACAGTGCAGCTTTTAATCTTCAGCTGCCACACAGCAGCATTGGCCTTTGGCTTCCAGATCAGGCCTGAGCGATTTCCTGTAGAGGAGAAACTTAGAGGACTGACCTTACTTGGATCAGGGAGATTAGGGCGATTTGCCCTATGGCTTGGGCAGAGCCATGATGACAGGCAAGGCACAGGGCATTCTTGCACACTGGTTGTTTATACCACAGTGCAGGCAGAGTGGTCAGGGCTCCATCGCTTTCTTTGGAGACCTTGGCCTTCCCTCTAGGATCTGACTATTATGGGAAGCTTTTTCATTGAACATTTTAAATGCCATAGTCAGCAGATTTCTGAAGATTTTGAGGACTATGTGTCCACATTTCAAGATGAGTCTGCAACTGACTTCAGATCTAGAAATCTCTGGGTCATATTCTTGAGATGCCACCGTAGGTTTTGGGTGATAAAGATATTGTTAAACATTTCCCTCAGATGTTTGTTTACCAAGAGAACTCATGCCACTAATCCACTGTAGACAACAGCGTTTGTCCCACACTTCCAGAACAGACGCTTCTTGTTTAATCTTCTGACAGCATTCTTGAGGGATCGAGGGGGCACGAAACCAGTTAGACCAGAGACACTCCTCCTCCTCTTTGTCGAATGTGTACCATGTGCATCTGTAGCTTGGGGCCATTTTTTTTTCTCTAGATCTCTCTGGTAACAAAGAATCTTTTTTTTGTAACCCTTCCCTTGTTACTATATTTTCTTGTGCTGTGTGCCACAGTTACAGCCTTTGTTAAAATGAGCAGTTCATTCTCCTCGTGCTGTGGTGGGAATTTCCTGCCCATTGTATTTGCAGTGCAGCTATGTCATTGGACAGGGAAGAGGAAGGCAGAGGGAGGGCTTGGGAGGAGAAGGAGGCTGTGGATGTCACCCCCCTGTCTCTAGCAGTCTCCGGTAGTCATTCATATCAAAGTTAGGTAATTCAGATAACAATTCTAATTGTGTGGGCATCTTGTATATTGAGTATTTGCTAATACATAAAAACATTGGTTAACCTTATGCTTTAGAGTTTTGATTTACTGGGTTGCTGGGAATTGGGTCCTCCGACAACCGAGTGGTTATAGCTGTGAAGGAACTAGCAGCTCCAGGAGCGAGTGAACCAGAGCTGGAGGCACAGCGACCGGTTGCTACGGGAGCAAGCTAGAGAGAGCAGCCTGGTGAAACCAGATTGGAAGCTCTGGTTCTGCTGGAGAGCTTGGCGAGACAAATGGGCTTATATCGGGAACATGGCAGCCAGGCCAGGAGCTAGCCCGATGGTGCCTTTATTCTTATATCTCCTACAACATCATGGTATTAAGTTTTTATTTGTATGTATTCATGACACAAATTGATATGTTTCTTGATAACATTTCATTCAACTTAGACCATATTCACCCCTGTGGTGGTTCAAATAATAATGGGCCCCATAGGCTCATATATTTGAATGCTTTGGTCCCTAGCTGGTTGAACTGCTTAGGAAGGACTATGAGATGTCCTAGTTGGAGGAGATGTGTCACAGGTGATGGGCTTTGCAGCTTCAAAAGGCCATGCCATTCTCAGTTAGCTCTCTCGATCTCTGCCTTCAGTTATAGATCAGAGTATAAGCTCTTAGCTACTTGTTCAGCTCCATGTCTACTTGCTTGTTGCCATGCTCCCACCGTGATGGACATAGACTAGCTCTCTGGAACTGTGAGCCCACAAATTAAATGCTTTCACTTATAGGTTGCCTTGGTTGTGATGCTTTGTCACATAATAGAAAAGTAGTTAAAAATCATCTCCCAACCTTTTCTTCTCCTCTCCTTCCCTCTCTGTTTTCATGTCATATTTGTGTCAAGAACAAATTAGGCAAACTTTTAAGCTTTCTTCCAGTGTTCTATAGATGTGAAAGGAATAAAGGATTTATAAGCACCCCTCCCCCCGCCGCCAAGCTCATATAAAGAGTAACAGGGGCTGGAGACACAGCTCCACCATTAAGAGTGCCATTAAGAGCATTTGTTGCTCTTGAAGAGGACCCAGGTTCAGTTCTTAGCACCCATATGGTAACTAAACCATCTGTAAGTCCAGTGGCAAGGGATGTGACACACTCTTCTGACTTCTGCAGACATCAGGCACATGCAACGCATATACACGTACAGCCAAAACACCCATGTACATAAAATAAATCTTTACCATTCCTCCAGGAAAAAAAAGAATTGCTAAAGAGATGAGATTGTCTCACTAGCCACGCTGCCTGCAAGTCATGCAGGAAGATTCAGGAATGTAGACTTCATGCGTTGTCACCTATGCAGAAGCAGGCTTTCTAGTGGTCCAGCTGCTGGTGAATGTGATCTTGTACTTACCTCTTACCTGTACTCCACTGAGTCATCCCAGTCAGACCACTGACTCACTAAGCTGAGCCTCAGCACAGTGTCTCTTTGGTGCGTTGATAGTGCCCTATCTGGAAGGAGACGTGTGTTTCTGTCTTTCCAGGAAATGTCACACAAAACAGTTGTACTTGAGGCAAAGCTGATTTGAGGAGGAGTTGTTTGTGAGACCGGATCTGAGTCTGATCTGTGTGGGAGGAGCATGAACAACTGTGGGTTCTTTCTTCCACCCTTCTCTACCCCTTTCTACCTTTTCAAGTCCCTAACACTGGGTAGGAGAGAAAACAGGATGGAAAGGGAAAGGGGCAACATTAGCAGTAGATTTTTCTGCTAATTAGGGGAATCAAGATCCTTGGGGCAAGTTTGATCTTCATACTTACTTGCCAAGACAAGGTGAGGTCAGTTTCTCCCGTGTTCCTCCTTTACAGGAAAAAGTCTCTTCATATTCTGGGCCTGATGGCCAAAGACTGCCTTTGCCCTTGGTGCCACAGAGACCATAGGAACCTGGTATAGCTGTCTATGTAACAAAATATGGACTAATCTCTTTATTTTAATTGACACATAGGCCATTAGTTTGCAATGTATCTTTCTCGGGTCTCTGATTACAGTGACAACTAAGCTAACTATGGCTTGACAGCTAGAGAACAACAGGCAACTAGTTCAGCTAGCAACCTGCTGAGCTCTGACTTGCTGAAAGCTGATGTGAACTGGCCTAGCCAATATGATTGGCTGGATCAATTTCAGCTGGATCAATTAGTCAGATACTTCTGATACATGCTCCACTGCCCAGCCTTTGACTAGCATTTCAGCCTTCCCATGCCCTGATGACAATGTCCTAATGTCAGCTGGAAGCAGTTACAGAAAAGAATATGGCATCTGTTGTTCCACTGTAGGACTGTGAAAGGACAGCATAGTTTCTGGTCAAGCATGGGCTAGAAGTCACCGGAGACCCCACAGGTTGGAGACCCTACAGGTTGGAAACCCCACAGGTTTTCCTGCAAGGGACAGCATGCATGCTCCCAGGTCCCAAGCTCCTGACGCAGGCTCCTGACATGAGGCTGAAGACCTCTATAGAGTGAGGTCCTCCAGGCACATAGGACAATGCCCCTACTAGCTCCTCTACAGGTAGAGGGCATGACTACAGGCCGAGGAGCCTTAAGACAGATCTTGATAGCCCGGCGGTGGTGGCGCACGCCTTTAATCCCAGCACTTGGGAGGCAGAGGCAGGCAGATTTCTGAGTTCGAGGCCAGCCTGGTTTACAGAGTGAGTTCCAGGACAGCTAGGGCTACACAGAGAAACCAGGTCTCAAAAAAACTAAAAAAAGAAAAAGACAGATCTCCATATTAATGAGATACCTAAAGGCCAGAGGGCATAGCCAATTAAACATTCTTTCCCAAACCCTCCTCCTTACAAATGGTATTTAACCTCAGGCCCACCCTGAAAATAGAGGGTATAGCTTTCATCTACTTTCTACCATGATAATAAATATCTTAAAACCATAGCCTTAGGACCCGCTGTGGGAAACCGTGGAGAAGGTTTTCAACTACCAAGCTGTCGTCTAATCTCCGCTGATGACCTCTCTACATTCTCAGCCATGAGGCCCAGCAACCTGAGCAAGCAAGCCGAGCCAGCAGTGACCCAGCCAAGCGAGTTGCTTCAACCAAGACTCTTCTCCCTGTGGGATGCAGCCAGAGCTTTTCTTACTGCCCGAGGGACCTCAGATTGTGTTCCCCCACCCATGAGAGGAGTCCTGTGGCTTCTCATAGCCTGATGTCCGCTCTGCACCAGCATGGAATGAACACAGTCAAATTCCAGAGCCTCTGCCTCTCTGAGCCAAGACCCTAGCCCCTGGGGAAGACAGTCATGGGACCCACATGCCCACTACAACCCAACATTCCATTTCACAGGCTGAAATGCCAAGTCTAAAGGAAACCGCCTGGCATAAGGAATGAATGGCTACCTGTAATGCCAACCTACACCCTACTCTTATCATGTGAACAGACAGCATCTGTGCATCCTGACTATCAAGCTACTAAGTATAGAGCCAGTGATATCTAAGAAAAGGAAAAACCTTTGGGTAAAAAATACTCTCAACATGTCCCGAGAATTATGTTGGGACTCTCCTTTGCCTAGGAGCTGTTCTTGTAAGGAGATATAAAGCTAGATAAACTTTATTATTTCTATGCTAATCATTCGGGAGTCCTTAGAGATGCACTAACTAAAGTCAGAAAACCTCTTTGATAGCCTCCCTGATTGGTGCCCACTGGCTCTCACCTGTGGACCCACTTTCTTTGGTTAAACAGTGCATTTCCACTGTCCGGTTTACGGTTCTTCAGATCCAGTAGACCTCTCTGGCTTCAAAAACTTTAGAGTCAAAAATTTGACTTTCAGGAATAACTCAAAAGGGAGGAATGTTAAAGCATAGGTAACTATTACCTGGATTGCCTGCCATTATAAGGAAACTTTTCCATGTTTCTGCAGTTACTAGGAACGTTTCTCATGCCCAAGGTGATTACATATTCTGTTATGTTCTGTGCCCTTGGAAACCAGTCACGATAGAAGTCAGTAGAACTGTTTTGTATAGTTAGCCACAGTAAGCTTGGACATCAACCACCCAGCAGCACTTCCTGCACTTGTGTATAAGCTTTTATGGTATTTGACTTTATAAACTGCCCCTAGGATGAACCCTAACATAAAAGAAACACCCACACCAATATAAGAAGCCATTTGGAGTTAGACTTCCATTTTGAGTAGGAGTCAAGTGAAGTTTAAGTTCCTAAGATCTCCCTGGGAACTGGCATCCTACTTGGCAGAAAGAAACATGTACATGGTAACTGACATCCTGGTTGGCTAGTTAAGATATGAATAATAGACAAGGCAAATCCTGCCATAGTTAAGTACCCCAACCAGTGGGAGCAGGATAAGTGTACAATAAAGACATGTTTCAAAGGAAATCTGTCGCTACACACATCCAACCCTCAGAATAAGGCAACAGCAACCGTGTTCTTCAAACAGTTTATTCAGCTATCCCTGTACAGCAATCTTCTTCCTTTCCTCCCTCTGCTCCCGCAGCCTCTTATAAGCATTGCCTTAAACCTATCAGCAGCTGCCACAATGTCACTACTAATTGGTCACACTCAATGATACGAGGTAAGGCGATCGGGTAACCACACCTCTCAGTGCGGGCTTGCCATATATGGTCTCAAGCAATGCCTATGTCAAGCGCCATCTTGTAATGGCGAGAGCAGAGCCGCTTCTCACAGCTCCCCCTTTTTTGTTTATGCAAGCAGAAGGACATAGAGGTCTGACCCCCTGTATTTGATGGGAGATTGTCAACCCCATTTTCACCACCTGCCATCTACAGTATGGTTAACATGGGCGACCCAACCCAATGCCATTTTCCAGGGGACAGGAACTAGGGCAAAACCTATATGCAGTCAGACATATGTCCGAGGGTGTACAGTGCCCTCTGCGGTGCTACGCCCTACATTCTGCTGCGTGTTACAACTTGGAGCTCTTCTTAGCCAGATTTGCGGGGACTGGCCTCCTTCAAGAGCAGCAAATGCTTGAACAATCATGGCATTAGCGTTGCGCTGTTGCATATGCATCTTCAGAATGGACCATAGTGCTAGGCAACTGACAAGAACAAGGCAAGTTGCTAAGGCCCCAATTCCCGCCCATTCTTTTAGGTGGTTTATTGCAGATTGGATCCAGGAGGCCAGGCCCTCAGGAACAGACAGGACAGCATGGGTGGAATTCACATGCTCTATGGCTAGCCGCAGCTTCTACATCAAGCCATCCATCCAATTTCCTGTAAAATACTGAAACAAATTTCTAGACAAATGAGTTGCTTAACTTGCATTTTCATACTTTACAGATGTCACACAGAGACCTGTAGTTTTCCACTGACAGCCCAACTGAGCTAATTCCATGAGCATGTCTACTTGCTCCTGGACTAGATCCACTCTTTGATTTCCCAGCATAATGCTGGCTTTCAATTGAGAATTAATTTGCCTCTGTGTATCCAGGGCCATAGCCGCATTGGCAGACAAGTTGTTCAAAGTATGAGCAGTCTGTATGGTAGAACTCAGAGAAATGGCTGTTGCAGTAGCAGCAGTAGCTGACACTGCAATAGCTGTCACGATGGCGGCAGTGATACCAAAATCCCTGCGTGACCTAAACAGGGTCATAGCTGATGGGGCCTCCACTAGCCAAGGGACAAATCTAGGCATTCCCATCTGAACTCTTTAGTTTCTCCCTGCAGGGTCAGGATCTTTTTCCCCTATCACCATCAGCACGAGCATCATCTTCACTAGCAACATCATGATTGGATAGGAGCTTCTGTTGTTGGCTTTGCACTGGACGAGTAAGTCTCTCTGGAACCCACAATGGCTGTTGCCGATCCTGTGGAAAAACACAAACAGACCCTCTCGCCCACACCAACACTGGGTCTGGACCATGCCATTTTCCTGTTAGGATATCCTTCCAAAGCACCTGGCCTTTAAAGGCTGGTGTCTGTTGAACATGACAATCCGCTGCAGATTTGCCATCTTTATCCAAATTGAAATAATTGAGGGTAAAAAGAGCAATAGCAAGACGCTGTCTTGGGGTCTTATTCATGCCCTCTCCCCTTTTTTGTTTTAATAAACACTTTTTTAAGGTTCTATGTGCACGTTCAACAATGCCTTGTCCTTGTGGATTATAAGGAAGTCCAATAGTAAGCTGTACTCCCATAACTTTACAAAAATTTACAAATTGAGAAGAGGTATAAGCAGGTCTATTATCTGTTTTCATAGAATTTGGCTTTCCCCAGGCATTCCATGCTTCAAAACAATGGGCAATGGCATGCCTCGCCTTTTCTCCTGTCATTAGGGAGGCGGCAATAACCCTAGAAGCAGTGTCAACAGACACATGGACATATTTTGAATTACCAAATTCAGAAAAATGTGTAACATCCATTTGCCAAATATGCAAAGGGCATAAACCCCGGGGATTAACACCCACAGTTGGGACAGCAATATATGGCAGACAGGAATTACAGCTTTTCACAATGCTTCCTCTTGAGAGATCTTAAAGCGAGTAGCTAATATGCGTGCATTGACATGAAATTGTTCATGGAATGTCTTAGCGTTTTGAACAGGAGTATGAGCAGAGAATATAAAGATGGCTCTGGTAGCCTTATCTGCCAAATCATTTCCATCTGCCAATGGACCAGGAAGTCCAGTATGAGCTCGAATACGTTGTACATAAAATGATTTTTTTCTATTTAGAATTTCCTGTTGTAATTGAATTAAAATTTCTCGAATTGTACTTTTAACATTTATTTTTCCTACTGCTTCCAATATCTTAAGAATATTTACCACATACTGGGAATCAGAAATCAAATTGAAAGATTCTTTAAATTTTTAAAATACCATTAATACAATTCGTAATTCGATTACCTGAGGGGATTCTATGGCAAACTGGACAACTTTTGGGCTATCACCAGAAACCACATATGAGCCACAGCCAGTTTTAGATCCATCAGTAAATATTATTTTTACATCTTTTAATGAAACAGTGCTAGTCATCTTTGGAAAAACCACTGGATATTCTTTTATAAATTGTAATAAGGGATCCTTAGGTAAATGATTATCAATAATACCTAAAAAGGAACATCTCAAGATAGCCCAATCATCCATGGTGGCACATAATACCTCTTGTTGCTGGGCTGTATAGGGCACCACAGTTTTTTGTGGCTCACCTCCAAAATATTGTATGCTTTGTTGTAATTCTTGTAAGGCCAAAGCAGCCACAGCACTTGGATAATACTCCAAGATCTTTCCAGGTGATATTTTTGGATGTATCCAAAGCAAAGGTCCTCCCTGCCAAAGAACTCCAGTGGGCTGCTTTGGGGTAGATAAGATACACAATTCTAAAGGGGCTGTTAAAACCCTCCTACGCAAGTAAGAAGTTGACAGGGCCTTTTCTACCTCATCCAGGGCTACTCGAACCTCAGGTGTCAAACTTCTAGGAGACATCAAATCAACATTTCCTGGCAATATATCATATAGTGGTTGTAATTGGCTATTAGACAATCCTAAACAAGGCTGAATCCATTGAACATCCCCTAGCAATTTCTGAAAATCATTTAAGGTACACAATTCATCTTACGTACTTGAATTTTTTGTGGCCTTATTTCTTTTACAGTAATGACGGATCCCAAATAATTAATTACTTTGTCTTGTTGTACCTTCTCGGGGGCTATAACTAGGCCAAAATGTCTCAATTCCTCAACCATCAATGTATATGCTTCTTCTAAAATTTGTATACTCTTTATAGCCAATAAAATATCATCCATATAATGATAACAATAAAGCTTTGGGAATTTTTGTCTAACGTTAACTAATGCCTTATCCACATAGAGTCGACACATGGTAGGACTGTTGGCCATACCTTGAGGCAAAATAACCCACTCATATCTCCGGTCTGGTTGGGCATGATTAGTGGAGGGAAGAGTAAAGGCAAAACGCTTGGCATCTTGTTTGCACAAGGGAATGGAAAAGAAGCAATCTTTTATATCTATTACTATAAGCGGCCATTCCTCTGGTAAGGTAGAGGGCAATGGTAAGCCCCTCTGAATAGGTCCCATAATTTCCATCTGGGCATTAATAGCTCTAAGATCATGTAATAATCTCCATTTTCCAGACTTCTTTTTGATAACAAAAATTGGCGTATTCCAAGGGGATGTGGATGATTGAATATGTCCTAGAGCCAATTGCTCATTTACTAATTCTGTGGCTGCCTGTAGTTTTTCAGAGGAGAAGGGCCACTGAGGAACCCAAACTGGGTCCTCAACTTTCCATGTTTTGGGTAATGCTTCCTCAGTGGCCCCTAGGAAAAACCCAGCCCTGTTCTTCCCTTTTTCGGGTTGGGTAATATAGGGGATTTCCTGCCCTGTAGGTACTTTCCCAACCCATGTTCAGGGTGGTGCCCCATGCATTTCATAAAGTTTGGGGCAGCTGTTTCATAATCTGCTTCATCGGCCAATATAAAACCCATGTCTTTCAACAGATTGCTTCCCTACAATGATACAGGAATTTCTAAAACATAGGGTTGCATAGTGCCAGAATGACCTTCTCGATCCTTCCATGTTAAAGATTGGGCACTTATATCAGGGGATTTGCTATATCCTAGCCCTTGTAATAATTGTTCTGACTTTTGAATAGGCCAACCTTGAGGCCAATCTTTTATGGCTATAATACTTGTCTGCTCCTGTATCTAAGAGGCCGAGAATACTTTTTCCTTCTATTTGTAACTCAATAAGGGGTCTTTGTTCTAAATCTATGGCATAGCCTAAATCTATATAAGGTGTGCCCGAGGATCCAAACCCTCGATCTTGTCTCTCTTTATTGACTGAGGGAAACAAAGAATAACAGCTTGGTAGCACAAGTAATTGTGCAATTCTATCCCCTGGGGAGATTGCAGCTATTCCCCTGGGAGAAGATACCATGATTTTTACAATGCCAGTATAGTCAGAATCAATTACTCCAGGGTGAACAATGACCCCCTGCATAGTGGTAGAGCTTCTACCAATCAAGAGTCCCACTGTTCCTTCAGGCAAGGGTCCTCTGAAATCTGAATCCACCAACTGAGGTCCCATTTGGGGTGTTAGTACGAGTCTGGTGGTGGCACAGAGGTCAAGCCCTGCACTTCCTCTTGTTGCCCTTCTCGCTGATCCATGCCATCGGCCTTCTCAGGGATGGCCAGGATCTCTCCTCCTCCATTGCCCCATATATTTGAGGGCCCTGAGGACGGGGACCCCCGTGCCCTGTTTTTTGGTTTAGTGTCACCAAACCCAGGAACAAGCGGTTGCCCATTTATGTCCTTGACTGATCTACATTCATTGGCTCAATGGTTCTCCTTTTTGCAACAAGGGCAGAGCCCCAGGGAGGGTTTCAAAACTCTCCCACTCCCTCCTTTTTGGGGGCAGTTCTTCTTTAGGTGGCCGGGCTGACCATACCTAAAGCAATTCCCAGAATTGGTTCCTTGCTTCCGAGTAAGTTGCATGACTGCAGCTGCTAAGCCAGCATTAGATAGTGGTCTATCTCCCTGCATATCTTCATCCAGACCTCCAATCCCTTACTTTTATAGGGGTTGATAGCCTGTCGGCACTCCTTGGTGCACTGTTTAAAAATTAGCTGTTTAATTAATGGTATGGCTGCATCGGGATTCCAAAAAATTCTGCCAGTGGCCTCTACCATTCTGGCCACAAAGTCAGCAAAAGGCTCAGCCGACCCCTGAGTTATCTTTGTTAGGTTCCCTTGTACTTCTCCCCTATTAGGAAGGGACTTCCACACCCTGGTGCCTAATTGATTGATCTGCTGGTATACCTGCATTGGATAATTAATCTGTTGGTTGGCAAACCTACCCTGTCCTAGAAACATGTCTTGATTCCAGGCCTGTTGACCCGCAGCTCTGCTGCGAACTCTATGAAAAATGCTTTCCAATCAAGATATTGGCCAGGAGTTAAGCAGGCCTTGGGTAGGCCCATCCAATCACTTGGGGTCATGCAAAATCGATGAAGAGATTCTAATTGTGCTATGACAAAAGCTGCACTAGTGCCATAAGCACGGACCCCCTCTGTTGCACGCTAGCTTCTCTCCAGGCCTCCGGACAGAAACTCTGTCCACTAGGCGTAGCTATTTCCGGGACATAGGGTGGTGGTCACAGCAAATTTGACAATCCTGGGGCAGAAGGTTCCACATTAAGTTCTGCCTTCTCCAGCATTCTTACTAATTTTTCTAGCTCTTCCTCAGTATCAGTATCCTCTCCCTCCTCATCTGTTTCTTCTGATTTGTCTGACTTTGTCTGTCTCTCCTCTTTTAACTGCTCTAATGCCTCGGATCCTTTTTTAAGTTCCTTCTGACACCTTCCTTCTTTGTCCTGGATGCAGATACGCAACAACTTCCACAAAGGGCGGACACCGCCTTTTAACTCTCCTTGCTCCCATACAAGATCAAGATCCCTCCCAAGCTTACCCCAGCTTCTAAGTGTCAAGTGACCTGAAACGGCAAATCATGGGGCCACTTTATCAATTTCTTGTAAAAATCTTTCTAATGTAGAGGACTTTATCCCCAGCCCTTTGGCTTTTAAAAGCTCTTTCAGGGCAAGGAAAATTGGGTGACTCTGTGAAGTTCCCATATCTAAACTGTGTTTGTCCGAAAAACCCGGAACTTTATCGGCTCCTTTCACTTTTGCACTTTATCGTCTCCTCTGAGAACCTGACTTGTCCCACTAATCGGGAACCTACTTTCACTCTCAACCGTCACTTTTCACTTTCACTTTCAACTTGTCCCTATACCAGGAACTTATCTTGTCTCCTATCCGAGAACTTGTCCCACTTACCTGGGAACTTACCCACTCGACTGTCCTGAAGACGCAAGAAGTTCTGAACACGTCCCAAGAGGTTTCAGTGTTCCCGGGTTTTGGCACAACTTGTTGCTACCCACGTCCGACCCGCAGAATAAGGCAACAGCAACCGTGTTCTTCAAATGGTTTATTCAGCTATCCCTGTACAGCAATCTTCTTCCTCTCGTCCCTCCACTCCTGCAGCCCCTTATAAGCATTGCCTTAAACCTATCAGCAGCTGCCACTACTAATTGGTCACACTCAATGACACGAGGTAAGGCGATCGGGTAACCACACCTCTCAGCGCCGGATTGCCATATATGGTCTCAAGCAATGCCTATGTCAAGCGCCATCTTGTAACAGTGAGAGTGGAGCTGCTTCCCACAGAAATCTCCATATCCTTAAATCCTGATTGGTGGAGTAACTTGGCACAAATGTTTGTAGACCTCAGGCTTTAAAAGCCCTGTAGGACCTTAACCGAGGGCCACAGTTCAGTTCCCCAATCTGAATCGTGGCCTTCATCAATCAGTCCTGGAGTGTATGCACAATAAATTATCCCTGTCTGACTGAGATCAATGTGTGTGTGGTGTGTGAGGTGATTCATGGACCCCAACACACTCTATAGACCAAAGTTTTTGAAATTTGATCTTACTGTGACTTTGTTTTTAGTATTTCTCTCATACCACCCAGGCCATTTGTACTAGCCCATGCCTTTTGGCTTTATATTTGTTCCTGAGTTTTCCTTCCCTATGCTGCAGAAGGACAGGCTTTCCAGTAAGTTTTTCAGGCTCCACCTCAGCTGGATTCTGTCTGTGTCTGGCTAATGGAAGACACAGGAGGAAACGTGGAGGGAGAAGCCAAGGATTTATATCCCCTCTATTCTCTGCCTTAGACTTGCTGTAATTTGGGCTCCAGTTCCTGACTGGCAGGCCCTCTGTGGTTCCGCTGTCACTGGGTAATGTAGTGCTGAAGTCTTACTGTCTCCTACCTGAGGAAAAGTTTCCCAATTGGTGTATGGTGTCTTTCCTGCCCCATATTTGGCTCTCAACTCCTGTCATCTGATAGATTTGTCTCAGTGGTTCTTCATAGTTTTGCTTTTAATGTATATTTTAAAATCATCTTGTCAAATTACACACAACCCATTTGGAAGTTTGATAAGAATTGCTCTTTATTCTCAGATTAGCCTTGGGAGTGGAGAAACCTGATTTTTTAAAAATGACATTCATGGGATTGTCCTTTATGTGAAGCTTTCAGGAAAAAGTAGGAAATGTGGGCACATTGAGCCATGGGAAACCCTAACTCGCTGGGGGATGTATAGGGGTACATTCTAGTCTGGGGTTCTGAAACCAGCCAGAAATTGCATCAGTTAGATGAGCATCAGTCAGATAAACCCCATCCCTGTAACGAGACAGTGCCAAGTTCTGAAGACCTGTGGCTTCTTTGTGGCCTCCAGGTCCTCTGAGGGAAACACCCATCATCCTTTGTCTGGTTAACTCCTACATGTAAATCACTGGCAATTTGGACTCCACCTTGAACAAAAGTTTCTCTGGATCTACAAGAGACTTATTCCTTCCCTGAGCATGGATGGCAATTGCTGGGTTTGTGCGTCTGCCTCTTGCCTTCTGTTTCACCTGTCTTTAGTCCAAGCATAAGATCCTTGAAACTTCCAAATGAGCCTCTCTAATCTGGGCCTCCACATAAGGAATCAGTAAGCCAGGAAGACACCAGAGACTCAAGCCATGTGGCAGGAGTCACTATGATATGCAAGTATGTGGTGGATAGATGGGAGAGAAAAAGAGGTGGAACGGCTTGAGCATTAAGAGAGATGGAACTGGAGGATAGGGTGAAGAGGAACACCCTGATGTGAGCCTGCCCTGCCATCTGAGATGATGGTGAAGTGCTGGCCTGTGCTGCAGCTGAGGGCCACGTCTGGGTCTGTGGCCATGCAGCAGCAGGGGTCTGTGTCAATGTCCATGGCTCATGCTACCTATCACCAAAGGCCATAGAGAAATCTTTAGTCTGGGCTGCCACCTGGGATCATCCAGCAAGCTCTAGATATCTTAACACAGCTGAAGCACAAGAAGATGACCTTAAATTTAATCTAATGAAGATGATAGAGGCCATTAGAGGGGAAATTAATAAACCCCTTAATGAAATACAGAAAAATACAATCAAAGTGGTGAAAGAAATGAAAAAAAAGGTTCAACAAGAAAATGAAAATAAAAACAAAAAAGAAAAAACAAATTGAGGAAATTCTGAAGATAGAAAATCCAGGGATAAGAACAGAAATTAAATTTGTAACCATTACCAAGAGAATACAAGAGATGGAAGAGATCTCATGTGTAGAAGATACAATTGAAGAAATTGATACATCAGTTAAAAACTGGCAAAGTCTAAAAAATTTATGATACAAGACATCCAAGAAATTTGGGACACTGTAAAAGAAAATTCCCAACTACAAGGCCCAGAAATTATTTTCAACAAAATCATCGAAGAAAATTTTCCCAACCTAAAGAAAGATATGCCTATATACATACAAAAGCTTACAGAACACTAAATAGATTGGACTAGAAAAGAAAATCCTCTCACCACATAATAAACAAAACACTAAATATACAGAACAAAGAAAGAATATTAAAAGCTGCAAGGTGAAAAGGCCAAGTAACATAATAGCAGACCTATCAGAATTACACCTGAATTCTCAACAGAAACTTTAAAAGCCAGAAAGGCAAGGACAAATATCTTTTGCAGACTTCAAGAGACCACAGATGTCAGGCCATACTACTATACCCAGCAAAACTTTCAATTAACATAGATGGAGAAAACAAGATATTACATGATAAACCAAATTTAAACAATATAAATCCACAAATCCAGCTCTGAAGAAGATACTAGAAGAAAAACTCCAACCAAAGGAGGTTAACTACACCCAAGAAAACACAGGAAATAAATAAACACACACACACACACACACACACACACTACCAACAATATCAAAATAACAGGATTTAAAAATTGCTGGTCACAGGCTGGAGAGATGGCTCAGTGATTAAGAGCACTGACTGCTCTTCCAGAGATCCTGAGTTCAATTCCCAGCAACCACATAGTGGCTCACAATCATCTGTAATGGGATCTGATGCCCTCTTCTGGTGTATTCAAAGACAGTTATGTGTACTCATAGACATAAAATAAATAAATAAATCTTTAAAAAAATTGCTGGTCACTAATATCTCTCAACATCAATGGACTCAATTCCTCCAATAAAACTACACAGGCAAACAGAGTAGATGCATAAACAGGATCCATCCTTCTGCTATACACAAGAAACACACCTCAGCAACAAAGATAGACATTGTCTTAGAATAAAGAGCTAGAAAAGGGTTTTCCAAGCAAATAAACCCAAGAAGCAAGCTAGAGTAGCCATTATAATATCTAATGAAATAGACTTTCAACCTAATTTAATAAAAAAGATGAGGACACTTCATACCTAGCAAAGGAAGAATTCACCTAGATGACATCTCAATTCTGAACATCTATGCCCCAAATGCAAGAACACCCACATTCATAAAAGATTCATTACTAAAGGTTAAATCACATTAATACTGTGAGACTTCATCACCCCACTCTCATCAATGGACTGACCAATGAAACTAACAGAGGTTATGAATCAAATGGACCTACAAAAGAATATGCCTTCTCAGCACCTCATGGAACCTTCCCAAAATTGACAATATAGTCAGTCACAAAGCAAGCCTCAACAGATACAACAAAATTGAAATAACTCATCATATCAGAGCACCATGGATTAAAACTGGAACTCAACAACAATAGAAACAACAGAAAGCTCATAAACTCATGGAAACTGAACAACTCTCTGCTGAATGACCACTGGGAAGAAATAAAGAAAGAAATAAAAGGCTTTCTAGAATTCAAAGAAAATGACGGCACAGCATACCCAAACTTAAGGTGCTAAATGAAATGAAAGCAGTGCGCCAGACAGTGGTGGTGCACGCCTTTAATCCCAGCACTTGGGAGGCAGAGGCAAGTGGATTTCTGAGTTCAAGGCCTGCCTGGTCTGCAGAGTGAGTTCCAGGACAGCTAGGGCTACACAGAGAATCCCTGTCTTGAAAAACCAAAAAGAAAGAAAGAAAGAAAGAAAGAAAGAAAGAAAGAAAGAAAGAGAGAGGGAGAGAGAGAAAGAGAGAAAGAAAGGGAGGAAGAAAGAGAAAGAAATGAAAGCAGTGCTAGGAGGAAAGGTTATAGCATTAAGTTCCTTCATAAAAAAACTGGAAAGATCTTATACTAGCAAGTTTAAAACCAACCTGAAAGCTCTAGAACAAAAAGAAGCAAATACATCCAGAAAGAGTAGATGACAGGAAATATTCAAACTCAGGGCTGAAATTAATAAATTATAAACAAAGAGAACAATTCAAAGAATCAATGAAACCAAGAGCTGGTTCTTTGAGAAAATCAACAAGATAGATAGATAGATCAACCCATAGCCAAACTAACAAAAACACAAAGACAGTATCCAAATCAACAAAATTAGAAATAAGAAGAGAGACAGAATAAAAGATATTGAGTAAATCCAAAGAATCATTAGGTTTTACTTCAAAAGCCTGTATGCAACAAAATTGGAAAATCTAAACAAAATGCACTGTTTTGTTGATAGATATCACTTGTTAAAATTAAATCAAGATGAGGTAAACAATTTAAATACTCCTATAACCCCTAAAAAATAGAAACACTTACTAAAAGTCCCACCAAAAATGAGCCCAGGGCCAGATGGTTTTAGCACAGAATTCTACCAGACTTTCAAAGAAGAGCTAAGAACAATATTCCTCAACTATTCCACAAAATAGAAACATAAAAGACACTGCCAAACTAATTCTATGAGGTCACAGTCACCCTGATACTTACGCCACACAAAGATTCAACACAGAAAGAGAATTTCAGACTGATTTCTCTTATGAATATTGATGGAAAAATAGTCAACAACATACTCAAAAACCAAATTCAAGAGCACATCAAAAACAATACCCACCATATTCAGACAGACATCATCCCAAAGTTACAGGGATGGTTCAATATTTGAAAATCTATCAACATAATCCACTATATAATTGAACTAAAGGAAAAAAAAACACATGACCTTCTCATTAGATGGTGAAAAAGCCTTTGACAAAATCCAACACCCCTTCATGTTAAAAATCTTAGAGAGATCAGGTATATGAGGTTCATAACTAAACATAATAAAGGCAATATATAGCAAGCCAATAGCCAACATCAAATTAAATGGAGAGAAACTTAAAGCAATTCCACCAAAATCAGGGTCAAGACAAGGCTGCCCACTCTCTATCTATTCAATATAGTATTTGAAGTTCTAGCTAGAGCTTAAGACAACTAACAGAAATCAAGGAGATACAAATTGGAAAGAACGGAGTCGAAGTATCACTATTTTCAGATGATATGATAGTGTATATAAGCAACTCCAAAAATTCTACCAGGAAACTCCTACAGCTTATAAACACCTTCAGCAAAGTGGCTGGATACAAAATTAACTCAAAAAAAAAATCTGTAGGCCTCCTTTGTACAAATGAAAACTGGTCTGAGAAACAAACAATGGAAACAACACCCTTCACAATAAACACAAATATAAAATATCTTGGTGTGACTCTAACCAAGCAAGTGAAAGACTTGTGTGACAAGAGCGTCAACTCTCTGAGGAAAGAACCTGAAGGAAGTGTCAGCTCCCATGCTCATGCATCAGCAGGATGAAGCTCATCTTACCAAAAGCAACCCACAGATCCCATCCCATCAAAATTCCAACACAGTTCTTTACAAACCTTGAATTCTCAACTTCATATTGAAAAAAACTAGGATAGCTATAAAAAAAATCCTGTACAATAAAGAACTTCTGGAGGTATCACCATCTCTGATTTCAAGCTGTACTACAGAGCAATAGTAATAAAAACTGCATGATATTGGTACAGAAACAGACAGGTTTATCAATGTAATAAAATTAAAAACCCAGAAAAAACCCACCAACCTACAGACACTTGATTTTAGACTAAGAAGCCAAACCATACAATGAAAAAAAAGAAAGCATCTTCAACAAATGGTGCTGGTCTAATCGGATGTCTACACGTAGAAGAATGCAAATAAACCTATATTTATCAAACTAAAGTCCAAGTAGATCAAATACCTCAGCATAAAACCAGATACACTAGATTTACTAGTAGAGAAAGTGGGAAATAGCCTTGAACACATTGGTACAGCAGACAACTTCCTGAAGCAATAGCTCAGGCACTAAAATCAGCATTTAATAAATGAGACCTCATGAAACTGAAAAGCTTCTCTAGGGCACAGGACTCTGTCAACAGGACAAAATGACACAACAGGACAAAATGACACAACAGGACAAAATGACACAACAGGACAAAATGACACAACAGGACACAATGACAGCCTACAGATTGGGGAAAGATCTTCACCAACTGTACATCCAACAGAGGGCTATATCCAAAACATACAAAGAACTCAAGAAGTTAGCAACAAACCAAATAAACCAATTTTTAAAATGGGGTACAGAGCTAAATGGAATTCTCAGCAAAGGATTCTCTAATGACCAAGGAACACTTAAAGAAATGTTCAAAGTCCTTAGTCATCAGGGAAATGTAAATCAAAACAACGCTGAATGAACCCATCAGAATGGCTAAGATCAAAAACTCAAGTGACAGAACGTGCTGGTGAGGTTGTGGAGTAAGGGGAACACTCCTCCGTTGCTGGTGGGAGTGCAGACTTGTACAACCACTTAAAACAATTTGTCAGCTTCTCAGAAAATTTGGAATAGTTCTACCTTAATATCCAGCTATACCACTCCTGGGCATATACCCAAAAGATGCTCCACTATCCCACTGGATATTTGTTCAATTATGTTCATAGCAGCTTTATTTGTAATAGCTAGAAACTAGAAACAACCCAGATGTCCCTCAACCAAATAATGGATTTAAAAATGTGGTTCATTTACACAATGGAATACAGCTATCAGTGGATATTAGCTGTAAAGTACAGGATATCCATGCTTTAATCCACAGACCCAAAGAAGCTAAGTAACAAGGAGAGCCCAAGGGAAGACGCTTGATTCTCACCTAGAAGAGGGAATAAAATAGTCATTGGAGTTGGAGGGGGGAGGAAACTAGGTGGGAGAGTGTCTTAGTTAGGGTTTTACTGCTATGAATAGACACCGTGAGCAAGGCAAATCTTATAAGGACATTTGATTGGGGCTGAATTACAGATTCAGAGGTTCAAGCCATTACCATTAAGGAGGGAACATGGTGAGATCCAGGCAGACATGGTTCACTAGGAGCTGAGAGTTCTACATCTTCATATGAAGGCTGCTAGCAGAACACTGGCTTCCAGGCAGCTAGGATGAGGGTCTTAAAGCCAATGTCCACAATGACACACATTCTAATAGTGCCATTCCCTGGGCTGAGCATATACAACTCATCACAGAGTCAACATGGAGGGGAATGCAGGACCAAGGGGGAAATTAGGTGTTCTAAGAGCCAGAGAGAAAGGCCAGAGGGTGAATGGAAACTGGCGCTGAGGTCGGGGTGGAATCTCTAGGTCGGGTCAGAGACCTGGGATGGGATGCTCCAGAAGGCCTACGAGTGTGACTCCAGCTGAGACTCCTAGCAGTAGAGGGCATAGAGCCTGAAGTGGCCACCTCATGTATCTATCCAGGACTCCAGAGGAGGATAAGGACAGCAACCCACCCACAAACCTTAGACCCAAAATGTGTCCTGCCTACAAAGAGTGCAGAGACAAAGATGGAGCAGAGACTGAGGGAATGGCCAACGAATGACTGGTCCACCTTGATTCCCATTCGGTAGAGAAGAACAAATCCCTGACACTATTAATGATACTCTGTGATGGTTGCAAATGGGAGCCTAGCACAACTGTACTCTGAGAGGTTCCACCTAACAGCTGACCAAAACCAGTGCAGGAACCACATCCAACATTAGGCAGAACTCAGAGAGTCTTATTAAAGAGTTGGGAGAAGGATTGAGAAACCTGTAAGAAATAGGGTCTCCAAAAGAAGGCCAACAGAGACAACTAACTTAGACCCCTAGGTGGTCCAGAGACTGAACCACTAACCAAAGAGCATACAGGGGCTGAATGAGACTCCCACACCCAGTATATATATATCAGATGTGCAGCTTGGTCAAACTGCTTACTTGAGCAGGAGTGGCGGGCTAAGGGGCCCTTTAAAGAGGAAAACCACAAACCAGGGGAGTGAGGAGGGGGTTGAGGGGTTGTCAAGGATGCATAACATAAAAATAGTGAAACATTCCAGAGGAACCCACCCTGAATGATTTAGTGTCATGTGAAAAATCTCTCTGTACACCCATTTGTCTCAAAAATGTAGCTGTAAAGCTGTAAAAACCGTAACTCCATGTCACTGTGCCCTACCCTGTCACTTACCAACTATTTCTGATTAACTATTTCTCACTTGCTCTGGCCACAGCCTGTCATTGTATTTGCTCACTGACAGATTCGCTTAGAAAATGATTACAACAAACTGCTAGGAAGGTGAGAGGAAGGCTGTAGCACCAGCTCGAGCTGTTGTGTTTAGAGTCCGCAGACTGCAGAGTTTAAACTGCCAGTCTCCTGTTCAGTACAGCAGACTTTGTCAGAATAGGTGAAACCTTAGCCAGGTACTCAGCAAGCTTGGCCAACTAGGCAACTCGGGGGTGGGGCCGAGGTGGGGCTAGTAGGGGGCGGGGCATCGTGCTGCTGGTGTCTCCATAGCTCAGCAGCAGGCAGAGAGGCTCAAGAGGAGTTGGAGAGTGGAGGAAGTGGACAGCAGCCTCCGCGGGAGTTGGAGCGTGAGCGCGACCCAGTAAGCTCCGGGGACAGCAGCGGCACCCCAGCATGAGAGTTGCGA
>JANHMN010000015.1:67472353-67616248 GCA_030674055.1 Rhabdomys pumilio
GTGTGTGTGTGTGTGTGTGTGTGTGTGTGTGTGTGTGTATCTGAGCACTGAATATGGAACCTCATGTCCACTAGGAAAGTAATCTGTCAATCTATTGAATCATTAAATAAGTGGATATTTAATGCATTTTTAACTTCTAAACTTTTCCCATCAGGCAGGTTCATCAGAATATAAGCCACATGTGGCTGTTGCATTCACGCACAAGGTCGAGCCAGCCCATAATTCCAGCATGACATTCCCAACAATGAGAAGCTGCAGGCTACTGGTGGCTCCTAAGGGGGTGGGGGGAGAAATCTTTTTTCTTTTTGGTAGAAGCTGATTCTAGGTTGGCCACTGCCATGCACATGCAGACAACAGTACCTGGATGTAATGGGATAGAAAATGGAGCATAAGAAGAAGAGAGGAGAGTCCTGGGAAGTGAGATGCTATCAAGATACGTTCATATGTATATGTGTTTTACACACACACACACACACACACACACACACACACACACACACAGAGGAATGTATTATACATACTACATGTAATGCACGCATATATAGGAAATAGTTGAAGAATACATAAAAATACTTCAGTTTCTACAAGAATAGCCCCATGTAAGGGAAGGTACAGTGCCTAGAACTGTCTGTAAACCTGAGCTATAGCACAGCCATGACAGGGACATTTGACTGGATGGCCATGAGCTCCGTCGTGTGTTAGCTGAGCGCACAGATGACCTTTGCACCACAGAACTGTACTTCAGCACTCGATCAAACCCAGCCCACTGTTGCTGGATATATGAGCCTCTCCCTCACTGATGTGTCCTTAATGAACTAACATGTATTACAGCAGGACCTCCTTCTCTCAGCATGCATGCTCTGTCCCTCATCCTGACTGTCTCTGCCCCCAGGGCTGGACATCCACTTCATCCACGTGAAGCCTCCCCAGCTGCCCTCAGGCCGCACCCCAAAGCCCTTGCTCATGGTGCATGGCTGGCCCGGCTCATTCTATGAGTTTTACAAGATCATCCCGTTGCTGACCGACCCCAAGGCCCACGGCCTGAGTGACGAGCATGTGTTTGAAGTCATCTGTCCCTCGATTCCTGGCTATGGTTTCTCAGAGGCATCCAGCAAGAAAGGTACAGGGTTCTGAAAGGGGAACACATCCAGACTGTGCTGTGTCATCACAGTGCCTGCTCGGGACTGCAGCACCCTGGGCCCTATGCTCTGTGACTCACAGACCCATTGGTGGCAGCAATGCCCTAAGGAACATATAACCGGGCACATTGGTCTTCTTGGGGCACCAAAGTTCCTTTTGTCTGATCTCCTGTGAGATACTTTCTTCTTAGCCTGGAGAAAGAAAGGTCTGGGGAATTTCCCAGGCTCCTTAGCACCGACCTATGACTCCCTGTTCAGTGTTCATTGCACTGGAAAGTTGTCGCATGCTGTTGGAGCTCAGTGAAGCAGGCTCTGGAAGCAAGGATGCTGACTGCATCCCACTGCAGCCCCTATTTGAGACTCAAGCACACTTATCTCCAAGTGTTCTTCAGGACACTGTCCTGGGTCAGGCTGGCCCTGACTCTGCACTGGGGAGAGGGAGAACAGCAAGCAGCTCATAGCATTAAAACATTGTGTCCCAAGAACAGCTGAGAAGACAAACTTATTTCCAACAGATGCTGCTATTGTTTGTCCCTTGACATAAAAATGCCTACAGTGGGAGGCTCAGCCACGGGGAGAAAATTCTCCACTGGGAATTCTAGGTGACTGCCTCGACTTCCCTCGTTGACTTCTGCTGGATGTTTGCAGGGTCCCTTTCTTGCTTGCTTTCTCAGGGAGGTGCCTCCACTCACCTCTACAGCCTGTTGTAAACTTATGATTTGATGAGGTTTTGCTACTTTATCTGCTGCTGCTGTACTCAAGAAACTCATTCAAAACCCAAAGTACAGCAACCATAGCATAGGCCATACTGCAAACCTTACAGAACAGCCTGTCTGTCCCCTTCACACTCAGGTTTAAATACAGTGGCCACTGCGAGGATCTTCTACAAGCTGATGACACGGCTGGGCTTCCAGAGATTCTACATTCAAGGCGGGGACTGGGGGTCCCTCATCTGCACCAACATGGCCCAGATGGTTCCCAAGTGAGTCGGGGTAGTCAGACAGGCACAGTGCAGCCTCGCCAGGTTCTGTGGGTGGGTGGAATCCACACAGGACACAGGACTGTTCACCCTAGGCCCTCTTCAGCAGTGTCTGAGACTTGGGGCTCCCTTAGCCAGGTCCCCCATCCCAAATTCTTGTGGTTCGGGGACAGAGAAAACAGATCTTCCCTCATTAGGTGAGAGAGGGCGTGTTGACCCTTGGGATAGCTGTGGCGGCTGTCTGAAGCACAGGAAGGGGTCTATAGTAGTCTCTGTGGGACAAGGTCTAGAACATCCTGAAGACAAGAAGACTCTAGAACACTTTCCTCTTCCCCAACCACTTACTTCCAACTCGGTGGATGCTCGAGACAGACAGGGGCTGAAGGAGGCTGGCTTGTATTCCTCAGGTCTGTGGCCTCTCCCTTCCTCCTCCATCTCCTCTCACTCCTGTCCTTCAGAGCAGCCAAGCTGACCTGTGCCTGTTCCTCTGCCCACAGCCACGTGAAAGGCCTGCACTTGAACGTGGTCTTCATTTCAAAAAGTCTCTACCCCCTGACCCCTCTCCTGGGGAAACGTTTTGGGAGATTTCTTGGCTACACTGAGAAGGATATTGAGCTCTTGTACCCCTATAAGGAGAAGACTTTCTACAGCATCATGAGGGAGAGTGGCTACTTGCACATCCAGGCCACCAAGCCAGACACTGTAGGTAAGCACATCAGGGCAGCAGGGCCCCGAGGGAATCTCACTGCCCCTGAGAACACAGCTAACAGCAGGAAACCCCTGACAAGGAAGCAGAAATCTTTGTTTTCTGTACTGAGCACTGAACCCAGGACATCACACTGAGTGACAAGTGATCTGTCATTCACCACAGCTACAATCCCATGTATGAGAGACAGAGGCTAGGGGAACCTCACAATTTTAGGCTAGCCTAGTCTACATAGTGAGTCCCAAGACATCTTGATCTATATAGCAAGATTCTTGAGTTGGCAGGATATGGAGAGGCACGCAAAGAAAAAGAAAAGAAACTAAAAATTTTAGTTTATAAAGAAAATTATAGATGATCAAACAAACAGTAGTTTGTTCAAAGGTTTTGGGAATACAGATTTGTTCTCTAATGAAGGTGAGACTCATCAACCCCCAGAGTAACCAGGCCTGATGACACACAGAGGCCCAGTGCCTCAGGAAGGTCTGTAACCCACTGCTCAGGAGGCTGCAGCAAGAGGATCCAGAATGTCGAGGCCTGCCTGTGTGCCTTAGGCTGACATCCTGTTTCAGAATAGACAACAGTGTTGGGGAGGCAGCTCAGTGGAAGAGTACTTACTCCAAACCTGCTTAAGTCTTACTCCCAGTAAAAAAGGACAAAAAAAAAAAAAAAAAAAAAAAACTACTGAAAAAAATGTGTTTCTTCTTGATAGGCCAGAGTCATTCGTACTGGTTTTCTATTGTTTACAGAGCTGTAATGAAGTTGAGGGACCACTCTTAGATCAGTGATTCTCAACCTTCCTATTACTAAGATCCTTTGAAACAATTCCTCACGTTGTGATTCCTGACCATAAAATTATTTCTCTTGTTATTTCGTAACTACAATTTTGCTACTGTCATGAATTGTCACATAAATATCTGATATGCAAGACATCTGATATGTGACCCCTGTGAAAGGATCACTTGACCCTAACGGGATCACAACCCGCAGTTTGACAATTACTGCCCTAGAAGATTCCAGGACTGTCAGGTGTCCTCTGGATGTCCCCTGGGTCCACTCAGAGGACACCTGGGAGTCATTTTGCACTGTGGAGCCTCCCCCAGTTCCAATGGTAACTGTAGGCCCACAGCAAGGAATCTACTGATCATGACAGCACTTTATAAAGTCCGGCTTCCCTTCCAGTTACAAGACAGACGTCAGTGCTATCACTGGAAGTATAAAAAATACAAACTACAACACAAAGGTCGGTCTCCAGCTCTGCTGCCTTCCAGATGCACTCTCCAGAAGAGCTTGCCAGCATTGTCCCTTACACATGTTGTAAATATGGTCCCCTTGTGTCCAGACACAGTTGATGACCTCTTTCAGGAGCTGTATAGTGAGTCCCCCTTGCTGCCCTAACGAGGGGTGCTAGGGCCCTGTTGCCTGTATTCATCCTTCCTGGACTGATGCTAAGCATCCAGTGACTACCCTGGCCCCTGCTGTTCCAATAATTGCAACTGTATTTTAACTCATGGGTCCATTAATATTTATTTGTAATTAACTATCAATTTTACACCAAGATAGAGCCCATATGGTCTGAATCCTATGAGATTATAGGGAATATTCATCGCCACTTGCTGGATGAGGCTACTCAGGCCAGGGCTCCAGATGTAGGGTACACAGCTGTACCTGCTGCCCCTCTGTGGCACCCACACACCTTTCTCCTGCTGTCACATACTCTCTGGGGCCACTCTTGAATCTCTCCCTTGCTCCTACCCATCCAGGCTGTGCTCTGAATGACTCTCCCGTGGGCCTGGCTGCCTACATCTTAGAAAAGTTCTCCACCTGGACCAAGTCAGAATACCGTGAACTGGAGGATGGAGGCCTGGAGAGGTGAGGCTCCACCAACTTCCTGTCAGACTTGATCCCCAGGCTCTGCCTCTCTCACCTGACATTCTATCCCTGTCTCCAGGCACCCAATGGGGGAAGCCAGCAAGCTTCTTCAGTGCTTGGCTAGTGCACCCCTTATTCTTTAGCCTTGTAGGGAATGGGGAGGTAGACACAAGAAGGGACAGTGACTTGCTCAGTCCCCTACTTGCTGATGAGAAAGAACACATGTGTCAGGAAGTTCCCACAGCAGCAGATACCTTTTACAGCAGAATAGCTGAGCCCTGTCACTTGGGACCTATACAGCCTGTGAGTTCTGTGGCGAGCAATGGGAAGTGACAGAGCTCTGTGGGGGCACGGGTGTGAGAGTGAACTGCTGTGCCCTCTGACACAGTGTTGTGTCACAGGAGCTTAGCCTGGTGCCAAGCTCCTTTTGGTCACTGTCACACTGAGAGGCAGAGACTGCAAGGCGTCCGAGTCAGGGGTTCATTCAGAGCCTGGATCCACAAAGGTAGAGCTTGGGGAAGATATTATGGAGGAGATAGTTCCATGTGGTCTCATTGATCTGTGGTACACACCACAGAAAATGTGAATAGCAGCATCTAAGAATGCTGGGAAGTCTGTTGACTTCAGAGAAGGGACAGAAAGGGACAGAGGGACAGACAAAGAGGACAGAGCCCAATAAGAGCCTCACTCCTACAGATCAAGCAATATGAGCAGTTCCAGGGTGCAGGACTGAGAAGGGATAGCAGTAGAGGTGGGGTGGGGAGGGCAGCTGGTAGAAAGGGGTAACATTAGATCAGATAGTGCAGCCAGCCCAGGGAAGAGGGGCTAACATGGCCAAGGAGGCAGATGGGGTAATTCACTGGCAGATCACAATTCCTGTCGGGCAGAAAAACCATGAAATTCTAGCCCCAAACACAGTGGGCATTGGTGTCTTCTAGACTAAGATGTTCTCAAAAAGGGTGGAAAGAGCTTGGGCTGTGGTCGACCCGTGGCCCATCAGAACATACGCCATGATGACACCTTTGGAGGACTTAATACTGGGATTGATGGGCCACTATGGTTAGGGGCTATTTGGGGCTATAACTTGTCACAGTTAAGACTCAGAAGACCATAGGCCTGAAACACTGATGTCAGCAAATGTCACAGAAGGGATGAGAGCATCTGCAGTGGGCAGGCTAAAGCCAAGCACAGTGGCTCTTCTACAGCAAAGACAGCTACCTGAAAGTGCTGGAGCTGTTGTCTGTGGCAGGCCACACCCTTGAGTGGCAGGTATCAGTCTTCAGTCGTTCCTGGGCTCCCAGCATGTGAGAGCTAGGCATCCTCTGATGTGGTGACCCTGAAGAGGGCAGCTCTTTGTTCTTGACAGCCAGAGCTTTCACTGAGCCTGGATTTCCTGTGTGCTTTCCCAGGAAGTTCTCCCTGGACGACCTGCTGACTAACATCATGATCTACTGGACGACGGGAACCATTGTCTCCTCCCAACGCTTTTACAAGGAAAACATGGGCCAGGGAATCATGGTCCATAGACATGAGAGGTAAGCCTGGCTGACCAAGGAGGAGACCCCTGGGGCTGGAGGATGGTACCATGTGTCCTTTAACTCAGAGAAGGCTTGATGGCAAGGTGAGAAAGATTCCAGACATCCTGAGTACCCACTCCCTCAGGTCCTGGCCTGCTGTCAGGCACTTTGGGATTCACAGGCCTATATAGAGACCTTCAGGTGAGAGCAAAGTGATAGCCCAGCAAGGGAGGCATTAGAGGTTGCTCATGCCCTGCCTGGATAATGCACCCTACAGAGAAGGTCCCTAATGAATGAACAGGAGAGACAGTAACAGGAGAGTAGTGATAGCACTTGACATCATGGCTCCATCTGACCCAGCCAAGTCTTCCCCAGGCCTTGAGAGTCTGCTCTGGAAACAGGAAACAAAACACCTCACCTCATCCCTCTTCTCCACAGCATGAAGGTCTTTGTGCCCACCGGCTATTCAGCCTTCCCTTCTGAGCTGCTGCATGCCCCAGAAAAGTGGGTGAAGGCCAAGTACCCCAAACTCATCTCCTATTCCTACATGGAACGTGGGGGCCACTTTGCCGCCTTTGAAGAGCCCAAGCTTCTGGCCCAGGACATCCGCAAGTTCGTGTCCCTGGCTGAGCTGCAGTAATGACACTAGATACCAACCATGGCTTTAGCAGCAGCCCTGGTTTCTCCTGAGTCACACTTATGGAAGATGACCCCTTAGTGAGGAATAAGTTTGTTCCCTGACCACACTGGGGACTCAGACTTAAACCCCATCAAGTCACCTCTTATCGCCCCCATATGCTTTACCCCACTGTGTAGCTGTGCCGAGCTACTTGGCTTTAATGATGAATGAATTTATTTCTGAGAGTGTATGTTTCAAATGCCATGTGTTTCTTCAATACCCACATGGGCCTTCCATTCTAAGAGAGTTGCTGTGTGTTCCTCATCCCATCAGGTCTTGGAGAGTCCTGCTGGGCCCTCTGAAGTTGGCCCTGCTACCTAAGGCAGAGGGACAGTTAGGTGGCACTTAGCAGTCAAGGCTATGCTGCACTAGGCACCTCTTGAGCCACTCATGGCACACAGGGCACTGGGAGCAGAGGTTGTATGGCTGGCAACTATCTGTCAGAAAGGCCCAGTCATGTCTCCAAATGAGTGGTCTGCAAACAGTTTGGTCCCATGGTGCTTGGCTGAGGTGGAAGGAAGGATCCCTCATGCTTGGCTCTGCTCCACCTCATCAAAGTCTCTTTCTGTACCCCAGAAGACTGCCCTGTCATGACATTATACATTCCCAAAGGGCAGCACTGAGGATGCTGTCAGCCAAATGTGGCTGCCTCACTCCAACTGAGGACAACACAAGGGGCTGCCTGACCTTCTGCAGTTGGCAGTTTCAGGACTGAGGGCCATCCAGCCGCTAACCTGTTCCCCCCACTCTTCACTTCCACTCTGTCTTCACATCCTTCCAGGAGCCCCATGACACTGACCCTCCCACCTTAGAAGGAACAGACACTTGAGCCTGCTAGAATCCCTAGGAGGGCATAGATATGGGGTCTTACCAGCTGGGCCCAGTGAGAACTTTATTTATAGTGTTTCATATCTTTGTTTACTCTGGTGACCTCAAACCTCCACTCAGATCCAGCCAGAGTTCCAGGTAACATGATGTGAAAACCCAGAACAACATATGTAGAGATAAGTGTACAGTTGCTAGGATTCTGCTACAATCAGCAATGGCAGGTGTCGGCCTGGTCCCTACATGTCTCTGCTGGAAGTCCCCAACTGGAGCTGCACTGGGGCTCTGGAACCCACCTGGATGTTCTCTCAGAGCAGACTACTGCAAGATAGCAACAGAAATGCTTCCCTCAGTTTTCAGAGGAAATACACCTCCCTGATACTGCATTTTGGGAGATTCCCATTTTATAAGGGAAACCAGGCTGGCTGTGGAGATGAGTGTGTGTCAGCTACACTCCTCCCTGACACAGGCTCAGAATGAGGGCTTTCTTACACCCCTCTGCTGTTCACAGCCCTCAGGTGTCCCTGGGTAATGATGGCCTCTGTGGACCTTTTCATCAGGGTTCTCTTGGGTGTTGGCACTGCCTCAGATGTCCTTTAGTAATGATGTTATCTGGAGACCTTCTCATCAGGGATTTGTTGAAGGATAGACTATTGTAAGAATAGTCTCTGACCTCAAGGAGATATCAGCTGGAAAGTCCAAGGCTGCTTTCCTGCCCTGGCCAGCAGCCATTACTGTTCTGAGGTCCTGGCGCTCAGAGACTCAGTCTCTCCCTGTTGTAACATCTGAAGGCTAAAGAAGTGGAGGCCTGGGAAGGAAAGGAGTCCTGGTGTCTCCTGGCTTCTTATCTGGCACTTCCCTCTGTAGCAATTGCCGAATAAGACTGCTAAATTCAGAAGGGTCCGTGTTTGCCATCCCTTTGTGGCTGTCCGAGGACCTCACACAGGCACATGAACTGCAAGTGACAAGGCTTCAGTAAGTAACCCACAGAAACTTCTGTTGTGGCTGTACTGAAGGCCCAGTTCTCCAGGCAGTGATCTGAGAGATGGCCAATGAGGAGGGCACTATAGCCCAGGGGATGGGCATCCATCCTACAAAGCTGCCCCTTTACCTACAGAGGAGGTCTTTAGATTCCCAACAGATAGACACATGAAACTGCTGAAGCCTTACCCGCCATTTCCTGCGGACTGTGACTGGGTCTGGCCCAGTGTGTAGTGCCGCTATCTATATAAAGCAGGGATTTCTTTTTCTTCTTCATAAGTTGTGGATCAAAGATTTGATCTTCAAGGGTCTTGCTCAGCATTTGATACCTTTTTCTTTCTTCATATGTCAAAAACATTCACTCTTCACATAATGGAATCTATTTGAAGTCCCTTCTTGGCAGTCTGAATGCCATATGACTCCCACTGGGCATCAATAAGTGGGATAATGGCACCTGGCCCCACACACTGGCCGCTGGTCTGGTTGACAGTCCTGAGACTGGAGAGGAAGGGGCAGGAAGCTAATCTGGTGAGAATACATGGGAACAGGCTCACAAGGAGTGTGGCAGGCACAAAACTATCTACAGTGGCTGATGTGTAAGCACTCAAAGAGTTTATTTCTAAAAGGAGATACAAATTTGAAAGAAAACCAAACTAACCCTTTTTCTAGAATACATGATCTTATCCTTTAAAGATCCTAAGGGAGGCTAGGAATGGCTCCTCAGTTAAGAGCACTGACTGATCTTTCAGGAGGACCTGGTTTCCTCAGCACCACATGGCAGACCACAACCCTCTGTGACTTAGTTCCTGAGGATCTGACGCCCTCTTCTGGCCTCTGAGGGTAACCAGCACACATGTGGGGCACAAATATACATGCCGGCAAAACTTTTATACAATAAAAAATAAAGTAAAACACTTTTAACTTGGTAACACTTTCAGAGAAACACAGGATGAAAAAGCACCAGATAAAGGCAGTCGCTTTCCTATGTGCCAATGATGGACTTGAGAAAGGACTCACACTCTGTGCACAAAGCTTTAAAAAGTGAAATAGCACAGCTGGAGAGATGGTTCTGCACTTAAGAAGACTGCCTGCTCTTCTATGGGTTCAAATTCCCAACATACATATAATATACATACATACAAGAATAAAAATTTTAAAGTTAATTTAAAGACAAAATAGGAACAAATGTATATAAATGTAATTCTTGGGAGATTTTCTTTACATATGCATGTGTGTGTGCGCGCACAGGTTCTGAGCTAGTCTAACCCAACTAGGCTGCTACTACCCATAAAAATGTCCCATTGCTTGCCATCTGGTCTTGTCCTGGCTTGCTTTGTCCATGTGTGTCCTCATAGCTGCTCCATCATGGCAATCTCATGGTGAATCTTCTGTTCTTCCCACATGGTTCCTCCACATCTCCTCCTCATGGTCCTCTGCTCTCCTCTCCTCATCTCTTTGTGACCTCCACAGCTGGAATCAGAAGGCCCATCCTATTCTCTTCTGTTCAGCTAACTGGCTGATCAGCTCATGTAGTTATCAACCAGAGGTGATTAAAATAAATTTTATATAACACAGTGACCGGAGATGCTGGACCACGCCAACATCCCATCATCCAGACCACAACCAGACGTCTGGGAATAGAAGTCAGTATGTGAACACAATTGTACAAAACCATCCCCCAACATCCCCCCTTTTAGTCCAACAATAGGTTCTTTCTCCTACATTAATAAACTATAATAATAACAATTATGAAAACTTATCAAGTAAAAATTACATTCACAATGTCTAGTCCTTTTCTATTTGGCAGCCTTGTGAAAAGTACTCCATTGTCTATCTTATCTTTGGGAGTTAGTTTGTGCATAAATCATTTTCTGTCAAAACTTGCATACATATAAAAACCTAAGAATATCTTCTTAGACCTTACATTTTTCTCAGATCTCAAATAATGTAAGCTTAAATGTGAGAGTATAACTATCTAGTCCTCAACCCCACCACAGATTTGAAAAGGATAAACATTACCTGAGTGTGCAGGAAGTTCAGAGCAAGCAGCTTCCAAAACTACAGAAATGACAGACCTGCAGGCTGCCTAGAAAGTCACACAAAATTTCTCTGTATCAACAGAGTATCCAACCTTAGCCTCTGGCCCAGAATATCTGGCTGACTTTTTTGTGGAGTAGGAGTTATGAAGGACTGCTCATCTTGTCTTGGCAAAGCTTTGCAATCGGCTTCGCGGCTTCCCCATAATCCACAGCATGGACAGCGTTCTGTCTACAGTAAAGGCAGGGTTTTGCCTGGTGGCTAGCTTCACGTGTTTGAAGCAAACTCCACATGGAGACACTCTGATGCTCACCATCCTCTTTCAAGTAGAATGGAGTTGTTGCCAGGAGCAGACATGTCACCAAATGCCTTTTATTAATAAAACATCTTTAAGTGCATATTTTTGCAGATCTCTGAGGTTTTGGAAGAACAATCTGTCTATAGTACATCTGTGCTTCTTTCTAGCTATCTACTGTTTGCTTAACTTTTAAAAAACATCTATGGAAGAAGCTAAGTGAAGCTTATTTTGTAATGAACTATACTAGTGTCTAACGAGCAATATGTTTGATTGATTGCCTACTAATTTGCATTTCTTATTTATCCTGAACCGTTTGTAATAGCAGCTTTCAAAATGACTAGAACTCTACACTGCATGTTTGAATGAGTTGCAACAGATACAATACCTTAAATAAGAGTTGAAACATGTGTGTAGGTTGTAACATATTATAGACTTGAATCTGTATCAATATACAAAGTTAATACCAAATGTAAAATATTTGGCTTGTTGATGCTTTTTAGTGTAAAAGTACATTCAATACTCTACTCTTTTATTTCTCATTTCTGTATCCCCATCCTTTGTTCTTTCATCCCTTCCTCCCACTTTTCCCATTAACATTAGATAAGAGAGAAAGAAGAGAGAGAATGAGAGAGAGAATCCCCAAATGTAACCTCTGTTACTTTGTTTCCTCCCTGACCAAGACCGTTAGCAACTTGTAACCAAATTCTCCAAAATGTCAACAAACACACATCACCCACTGAACGAAAAAGTCACCCACTCTGCTTTTTGGGAATGGGTTATCATTTTCTTAAAATTGCTTCCTGCTGTCTGGGGGTGTCATTTTCTTTTGGAGGCCCAAAGAAAAGTTGGAATATTGGCCAATCTTAAGAAAGCTAGCTATAACCTTTGTTGTCCAGTCTCTGTGTACTATAAAAGTGCAGGGCTTAAACCAAGTCCTGACTGGAACAGTCTGAGAGGCTGGACCAACTGGAGTCAGCAGCTTTGAAGCTGTCCTGGAAGCAAGCTTTGATGAAACAGCCAATGAAGCAGTCTGAGGTGGGGTGAAGCAGGATGCTAGAATACATCTCAGTGTCTCAGCATCCTTCTCATGTCCAAAAGGCTACATCTTGACAGGGCCTCTTAACGGCATTGTTGTTTGTAAATATATAAACGTTCACTGGATATATGCATTTAGCCAATGTATGGAATGTGCTATGTGCACAATTTAGCTAAACATGATTCTCTGTTCTCTGTTCAAGCAGGTGAGGCATCTGTTTTTCCTTTATACAGTTTGGACTGTATAAATAAAGTGTAATATAAATTTTTATCTATGCTGTTTGAAAGAAATCCTGAGGGTTTTGGAACCAACAAGACTTCTTGGCTATGGTTAGTTGAAGTTCTGGCTGAGATAGTTTCACGTCTCAGAGCTGAGATGAAGGGATCAGCAGTGTGCTGCCTGTGTTGTTGGTCTTCTTGATTTCTTTCAGGTCTGCAGTGGGGATCTTCAAGACGTCTTCCCCAGTCAAATCTGATTTTTATTAATTTTGAAAAAGTCCATAGTTATCTTTTCCTGTTGAAACAAGAGCATATTCTCTTCCCCCAAGGAAACACATTTCCTGCCTTCCATTCTGAGGTGATCCTATATATAGGCTGATCTAAATTATCAGTCTTCTTAAAGTCTAGTGTATTTTAGCTGTTATGTTGTCCGTCTCATTAACATTTAAAATTTAAAGTCAATAAAGCATTATTTAATGGATCTCTGAGAGAATCCTTATCCTCCTTCTCATGAGCATTTTCTTTAAAGTCCAGTTAGATCGCTCTGCAACTGGGGGACCTGGAGGATTGTGAGACGTAACTGTAGCACATTTATGCCACAACAGTTTTAAAAATTGTTGCATTTTATTGGATACATATGTTGAAGAATCATCAGCTTCAATCAAACACATCACCAAGACTGTCATCACCTCTAATAAATGTGCAATCTCAGAATCAGCCTCTCCAGAAACGAAAGCAGGTGCCCATTGAATTTTTAAGTAGGTATCAATCATATTATTTAATAACATAAACATTTATCTTAATTTTCCAAAGTCTATACAATGAAACATAAGCTACTATATGACATTATTCTAAAGCATCAAGAAGCAGATTCCAGATTCTTAATTCCAAATACTACATCTCTATGGGCTGCCATTCTAACTCTTCAGGCCTTTCTAGATTTTTCTCATCTGGAACAACTTTTTCTGCTGTTGCTGTAGTGTCAAGATGGGGATTAAAGGTGGCCACTCCCACACTTCTTTCCCCTTCTGGTGCCTTTTACTAATAGTTTTTCCTCCTCCTCTTCCTCCTCTTCCTCCTCCTGCTCTCCTTCTTTCTTTAGACAAGCTTTCTCTGTGTAGTTTTGGCTGTCTCTGTGATGTATTGACTTACATTCCTCAAGGCTTATATCCAATGGTATGGCTAGGTCATATTTTAGTTTTTTGAGGTAACTTCTTCACATTGACTTCCATGGTGGCTGCATTAGTTCACATTCCAATCCTCAGTGTATAAAGATGCCGTGTGAATTTTGGCTGTTGTTTCCTGGCTATTAGAGAATATTCAGTTCCATGACTTGTGTCTTCTTCATGGTCTGTATGCATCACTGACGGTCACACCCTGAGACCCAGCCTACAGCAGGTCAACGCTGGCTGCTATTCTGGGCTACTCCAGAATACCATTTACTAGCTGCTGTAAAATAAGGAGTGGAGGTTGCTGGACTAACTCACTACAGTTAAACCTGCTTTGTACTCTGAGATCATGAGTCTCAAGGTCCCTTCCTTGAGCAAAGTACTAATATTCTTATCTCACTTAGAACATAAGAGAACAATGAGTTTCATGTTAGACCTGTTATCTTGCCCTCCACTCTAGCTTCACTAGGACTTATTGAAGATAATATTTTCCAAGAAACTGCACTCCCATGGCAGCCTCAAGCTGAGGAAAATATAGAACATACTATGTTGGCCCATGCATGCACACTCATGATGAAGCCACATACGATAAGATCTAGTGAGACACTAATAACAACTAGTGATTGAGTCGATTGTTAACACTCAATTCTGTACAGTGTTCCCAGCAACACTGGACCTGAGCTTTGGGACGGTTATTAAATAAAGTCAGCTCTGTGGTACTGTGATAATCATCTCACAGCCGAGCACTACTGGGTGAGTAACAGGCACCTAGCGTATACAGTTTGACGCAGACTAAGGAGTAGTTTATGGCTGGGGGCAGGGGACGTGGACCAGGACAATGGGGACCTTATCATGGCATTCAGAATGGCACGTGGTTTTAAATGATGAATTATTTCTGAAGTTTCAGGTTGCAGCTTTCCCACACACAACCAAAGCTCCACACAAAAGGAGACAACTGGGCAAAGCTGTCATGGGCCATCCTAACACCTGAATGCCCTTTCTTTAGATGGGGCTTCAGCAATGATCTCTTGGCATCTGATCTCTGGTCATTGCAGTTCAGTTTGCTGTCTGAAGGCCAAAGTAGTAATTGCCCTGTGCTCACAGCAGATTAGCTGAGTCACTGGAACTATGTAGTGTAGAAAGGTAGAGGGGTGGGGACTCGTGCTCAGTCTGTCCTGCCTCTCTCAAGGGCTCTGGATGCTATTGTGTACAGAGCTCCATAGGCCTGCTGCTTCAAGAGGACTCAGGGTACCAGCGCTGAGCCCTGGTGGACAGCAGAGCATGCTGGGATAATTCTGCCCAGAAAAGGGAAAAAGCATAGCTTGTGTCCCCAAGGAGACAACAGCAGTATGTTGGTCTCTCCCAGCTACAGTCAGGTAGGGGGCTGATTTTCAAGATCCCTGGGCAGGTTGGCCATCTTTCCTGCTGCTCCTATTTGCTGTTCTCTTGATGACATCATGCAAAACTGTTCTCATTTGCTTCTAGGACCTGAGAGCTGTGTCTGAAGTGGCAGTGGTTGTCTGTGCTGGCTGTGGTGCAGAGCCCTGGAAACTGTGACAGGAGCTGAGAGGGACATAGTCTCACCTTCCTGAAACAGGGTCTGTGATGTTTTCAGTCTCAGGCTGAGTGATTTACATGCATCTGCCCTGCAGCCAGGGCACTTGCTTTCCATGTTCCCACAGTCTTTACACATCCACAGTCCCTGTCTGATGACAGTGGCCATCAGAGGACATTGTATACCTTCTCAGAGAGGAAGGTGTCTTAGAGAAGGAGTTGGTATCTCTGAAGAAAGATAGAAAGAAAGAAAGAAAGAAAGAAAGAAAAAGAGAGAGAGAGAGAGAGAGAGAGAGAGAGAGAGAGAGAGAAAAGGAGAGAGAAAGCAAGCAAACAAGCAGGATGTTTGTGGACCCGCAAGCAGTATAAATAATGACAGGAGATCTGTCTTATAGTTTAAAGCTTTCGCCTTTTGCTGAGGCAGTTTCCCAACTAGCTCATTTAACTTAAACTGACTATCTAGCCTATAACTCACCATGTGGCTAGCTCTCTGCTCTGCTGTGACCCATTCTGTTTCCTCCATGTCCACTCTCTGAATCTCTATCTGCTTCCCTTCCCTGTGTCCTCTGTCTGTCCAAAAGTGTCCTCTGTCTGTCCAAAAGTTCTGTCCTATCATTTCCTGCCTAGTTATTGGCCCTGGGATCTTTATTACAATCAGCCAATATCAAGACAACCTCCGATACATTGCTAGATTGCCTTGAGGCAAGTGAGAAAGGATGAATATCTATGAAATAGAAAACCCGGACAGAATTAACAATTGAAAGTACAGAAACACACCTTCACACAGTGTCAAGAAAACTTACCCCAACATAAAAATGACTAAATAAATAAGATAGAAAAAAAGGAAGGGAAGAGGAAGGAAGGGAGGAAGAAAGAAAGAAAAAAACTGCTCAACAATCTTTTCTCAGTCCCCTAAAGTGAGTGTCATGTCTGTAGGCATTCCAGGAATGCTGGTCTCACCACCAGACTATCGTTGTTATCACAGACAAGGGTCCTGGAGACAGACATTCAGGGTACCTTGGTTAAGAAAGGAAACCTTCAGCCTGGCAGGCTGGGTATGAGCCATCCCCCAGCATCCCCCAGCATCCCCCAGCATCCCCCAGCATCCCCCATGCTCCTGTCTGGCAGGGATACACAGAGCTGGCTCCTGGTCCTTTGTGACTCTAGTAAAGTTTCTCACCAAGACTCTGAGCTTCAAAGAACTTACAGTCAGAGGGGGGGAATGTGTGGTAGGTTCAAGTCTGTATTCTCAGGGCGTGGCTTCTAAAGATGGCAAGTGTGAGGTCTGAGCATGGCTGTGGCTCTAGCTGATGGAGACTGGGCTGACTCTTGAAAGCCGCAGCGGTATTCTGTGTGTGAGAAGGAGTTGTCTGATCACAGAGGAGCTGGCCATGGAGAGGGCTGAATCTATGGCAGCAGTACCTATTAATGAATGGCTGCAAAGGGAGAAATGGTGACTTGGGGGCTGATGATGGGCTGGGGCGGTCAGTAAGGTCCCTGCTAAACACAATCAGTTTCTATATGAGAGCTTCCGTACATATCGGGAAGCAGGTACCCGACAACTGGCCATAGCTCTGCACAAGCCCGAGTGCTGGCCCTCAGGTTTTCAATAGATTTAAGAACAGTACCCACTGGCCAGATTGACAGCTTTAAGTTACTCTTTGTGGAAGTATGCTGAGGCCTCTGTGACCACCCAGGAAGAGCCTGACTCACAGGCAGGGGGCTTTCCTACCTTGAGCTCCCACTGCCTCGAGTGGCCCTGAGCCATTTTCTTCCTCCACACTGTCTTCCCACTTGTCCTGAAGGCACTGAGTCCTTAAAGCCTCTATATACAGTTATTGCACTGACTCTTTGCAGAAGTATTTCTTTGAGGCCATGCTTGCTGTGTGCAAGCCTAGGGTCAGTCTTTTAAGATAGCTACTGTCAGGCTAGAGAGATGGTTCAGCGTTAAGAGCACTGACTGCTCTTCCAGAGGTCCTGAGTTCAATTCCTAGCAACCACATGGTGGCTCACAACCATTTGTAATGGGATCTAATGCTCTCTTCTGGTGTGTCTGAAGACAGCGACAGTGGTACTCACAAACATGAAATAAGTAAATAAATCTTTTTAAAAAAATGTTCAATCCTAAACAAAAAGAAAAAGAAAAAGAAAAAAAGATAGCTACTGTCAAGCAATCACACAGAAGGATCTTTGTGTTTTCTGGTTCAGCTGAGATAGGGAGCGTGGCTTTTATTCTGCCTTTGTTGAAATCTTTCTGACAGGAAGGTCCATCGTGCAGAACATTCATCTACTCTTTGGTGTAAGAACACTTGAGACCAGATTAACTGTGAGAAAACCAACCCCAGATCTAGACAGTGTCTGCCCAGCAGTGCTCACTAGCGGCTAGATGGGGTACAAGGGGACTTGGGCTTGGTTTCTGGATGGCCGTGTGTGTGTGTGTGTGTGTGTGTGTGTGTGTGTGTGTGTGTGTGTGTTTGTGTGTGCGCGCGCGCGCGCACTGTTCTTCCAGCATGCAGTTTATCCTCCTAAGAAGCAATAGACACACCAGATGAAGCTCTCATGTTCCTTCAGTGGGGTACAGGGCACCCCGACACAGAAACTGGGCAACAGGAGATAAAGTGAACAAAATAACTTATCAGAACAAGAAGTGATAATGGTCTTGTGGATAAACTCCACCCAAAACCAGTCAGATGCTGCTCCAAGTGCTGATAGCTGAAGAAACCTATTGCAATATACAGGTTGCTCAGACGCCAGGGACGGGGGCTAAATAGGAGAGAAGGAGGACACTGGTCCTCAGTTACCTTAGCACTGACATCACCCAGAGAAAGCAAAGCCATAGAGCCCGGCAGGCTGGTGCTGGCGCTCATGCGTGTGTCAGTAGGTGAAGTTGGATGCAGAGAAAGAAAGAGAAGAATCCCTGATTCCCTCCCTCTACCTTCTTGGGTCCCCTCATAGCCAAACTGAGGCAGAATCCAGAGCAGAGAGCACGAGGAACAGCCTGCAGGGCCTGCCCCTTTGCTGTTGGTGTAGAAAAGCCGTAAGGCATAAAGTTGGAAGTGGTTAGATGGCAAATGGGCATGGTCTAGTGCAAATGGCCCAGGGTGATGTGAAATGAAGAGTCCCCTTTTTCACTAACCAGGCACTAAAACAAAGCACAATGAGAAACAATTCCAGGTACTCTGCTTCCAGAGTGGAGAGGTGACCAGCTCTATGCATCCATTCTGCAGTGAGGTAACCATGCTGTATAAAAATTTTTTAATAAAACTATTAAAATAACCATGTACACCCTCTGGAGCAGTGCTTCTCAGCCTTCCTAACACTGCAACCCTTGAATACAGTTTCTCATGTTGTGGTGACACCCAACCATGATTATTTTTGTTACTACGTAACTATAATTCTGCTACTGTTATGAATTGTAATGTAAAATATCTGATATGCAAGATATCATCTGCGACCCCTACCGAGGTTGTGGCCCACAGATTGAGAAGTGCTGTTCTAGAGATTGTTCCAAGGACATAGTGTATGAAGAAAACATGGACTCAAGAGAATCTGAGTTTTGGAGGAAGAAAGATGCCCACAGCACCCATGCTGTGGCCTGTCCTTTCTTTCTTCCAGCTCAGCGTGAAGGCACTGCAGCCTAGGCAGACCTAACCCAAGACATAGACAGGCTTCCTGCTCCCAGCTCCCAGTCTAGGGCTCCAGTGTTACCTTGCAAAGGCAGGTTGCCAGAATTTCTTACCCCTTCCACCTCCTTTATTACTAAAAGGCTAAATTTCTACATTGTGAAGCCAAGCAGCCTAAGAGTCTCTCATTGCCCTGTCTTTGACAAAGTAGAGTCTGTCTATGCTAGCTGTGGTAGGCTGAGAACTGGCACGACCCTCCCCTTACTGTAGGAAAGATGTTTCACAATGGGGAAGGCAACTGAGACCAGATTGGGGAGCTAATTTCAGAACACCGTGGGCAAACAGGTTCCTTCAGTGAGAAGCAAGCCACCGACCTATCCCTTAACTTGAGACCAGTGTCTTAGAATTTTTCTCATGGGAAAAGGCAAGCATAAGAAAAGAGCTCCAAAGCCCTTCCCTAAGAGTGGACTCTGTAGAAAAGACTTCAGGAAAACTTAAATATGAAGACTCCTCAGAGAACACCAGGTGTCGGGTGCTTAGTAGCTAGGAGGGAGCCTCTTGAGAGCAGCAAGCTATACTGCACCCCCTAGGCCACCTGGGAGAACCAAGGAATATGACAGGAAAGAAGAGCCAGCCAGAGTCAGAAGAAATCAACATGACAGACCTCAAGACCTGCCCAGGAAGTTCTGGGCGTGCTCACTGATAGCAGCATGCCCGCCGGAGGCGCTGGGTGCTGGGCATGCTCACTGATAGCAGCATGCCCGCCGGAGGCCCAGGAAGTTCTGGGCATGCTCACTGATAGCAGCATGCCCGCCGGAGGCCCTGGGTGCTGCCTCCAGGAACAGTGACAGCACAATGTCTAAGAAGCTGCAAACCCCATGGCAGTCATGAAGAAGAAGGCCAGCTTGGAAGAGCACAAGAGCTGCTTCTACTATGAGCTTATTCCATAGCTCAGCATTCTTATGCTCCTGGTAATTTTGAGGATGGCTTCACAGCCAAGATCCAACGACAATAGGCTGATTGCATAATTTCAAGGCACATCAGCTGCGATACAAAGACTATGGCCTGCTAGGTCCAAGCCCTGGAGAAGTGAGACCCAGTGGAAAAGGACCAAGACGGGGCCACAAACTAACACCTTCAGGCACTGAGATCCAGACAGAATCTCCACAAAGATAATAGAGTGGCCAGCAAACTTTAGAACAAATTCTGCTAAATTTATAAACAAAACCTGACCATATTAATTAAGGTGAGGAAGCAGAAAAACTTACCCACATACATTTTTAGGTACTTTTTTTTTTTTTGGTTTTTCGAGACAGGGTTTCTCTGTGTAGCCCTGGCTGTCCTGGAACTCACTCTGTAGACCAGGCTGGCCTCAAACTCAGAAATCCACCTGCCTCTGCCTCCCAAGTACTGGGATTAAAGGCGTGCGCCACCACTGCCCGGCTAGGTACTTTTTCTAGGGAAAGACCTGTCTATGACTCTTCTGTAGAACAGCCAGATGCAATATAAATATTTATCAGTAGGTGAGAGGATAAACAAACTTCATTGGATGAAATCCTGCTACAATAACCTGTATATACCTGTGGGAGGCTCAAAAACAAGGTCGAAAACTAATAAGCCTCACTCAAGAGAATGTAGGAAATCTGCTCCCATTCAAATGATTATGTAAAGAGGCAAGTCCAATCTGGGAGTAGAAAATGGGTCACCAGTAGTCTTAGTGAAAGAAAATTTTATGGGTCCCATGAAAAATAAAAAGGGGCTGAAGAGTGAAAAATTATAAAGACCATTTTATAAAATATATACTGGCTTTTTCTTTACCCCTAGACCTGAGAAAAAAGAATGCAGGTTCCAGAAAGCAGAACTGAATATAAGATTCCAGGCCTTTCACTGCCCTGGGATACATTCCAGGAAGAGTATTAACATTCCTCAAGCCTCAGGGAAGAAAACCCACCTGTGGGTGGGGAAGGCCCAAAGCAGGAAGACACATTCCTGACCACAAAGAAAGATGAGAGTCATCTGGGTGGTTCTAAGAACTAGCTAACTTTCCACTGATCTTGGTTACCCCTCCCCACCCTTTGAGGTCTTCCCAGTGTTACAGCCTGCTGATGTTCAAAATTTGTTAAGCAGCCAATCATGTGTAACCATGTGAAAATTCCTTCCTTTCCCCACCCCTTGCTATAAAAAGCCCCTTAGCCCCCCACTCTGGGTCAATTCAACTCCTGTGAGAGTGAACCAAATTGACCTTGGCTGGCCAACTCTCCTCCCCAATAAACCTCTGCTGATTGCATCCAGGTATGGTGTCTTTCGACTTTGTGGGTGGCCGTGACTTCCCGAGACTTGAGTAAGGGTCTCCTGAGTTTGGGGGTCTTCAGAGCCCTGTAGATTCCTTTTCCCTAACCTGAGTAGCTGAAGCCACCGCCTTCAAGGTTTGCTAACCAGAGACCCAATTAATCAGTTAACAAAGAATGCAGAGTTACAGGACAAAGGGCTGCTGAGTCATCCCAAGAATAGGCCGGCCATGAAGATAAGAAAGATAAACATCCGCCTTCAGGAACTGCACCCCGCCCCCAAGGACCAGTTCAGCCTGCTGATGTTCAAAAATTGGAAAACAACCAATTGTGTGCATCCACGGGAAAGTTTCTCCTTTTCCCCACCCCGAGCTAATATGAACCCTAAATCCCTGAGCCACAAGGTCGATACCCCTGTCTCCTACATTGAGACACGTGTCAGCCTGGAGCGCTCCACCATTAAACTACCTTGCAAACGCCGAACCTTGGGTTTCAACAGCAGTGACTAAGAGATGGAGAAAGTATACACTTCAGGAGATTGGTGACTGTGTTTTCAACATCTTCCTAATACAACTGAGGAATAGAATACAAAATGACATGTATGTATTTAGTGTGTTCTTCATCTGTGATGAGTCTATATACATGTCTTCCTCACAGTCAGGGTAAAGAATGTTTTCTTTAATTTCTATAATATTACCCAAACATACCCAGGACTAATGAAAGGCTTATGAACCCCCGAAGGGGACCCCACTCGAGTCTCAGGATGGCACGCACCCAAAGGACACATGAGAGACCAACTTTTGCAAGTGCATACTGTTTAGATTAAGTATAATTTATGCGGTTTTTTTCTTTTGCTAGTTGTTGAAGCCTATCCACCTAGCATGGCTGTAGTCATTTTTTTCCATGCCTGCCAGCTATTTCATATTGTTGCTGTAATATGCCTGCCAGTCATTGGTGCAGAAAAATGACTTGACCCAGAGCAGGGTCATCTGACCATATCCCCTGTTATGGTCTGTATGTTATGAGGGTTGTTAATCTTAAGAAATTCCACAACCATAAGCTTCATGTAAGATCCATCAAATTAGAGGTTAATATGAACTGTTCTGTCTAAATTGGCTTGAGCCAGAGCTGACCACCAGGCAGCACTTCCAGCACCTGTGTATGAGCTCATTGTGGTTTTTGGAGTTTTAGCCTTTATAAGCCGGCCCTGAGAAATGTTCAGCACACAGCTTTAAGCTGTTGCTCTGGCCGATCAGTCTTGGTGTGTGCATTCAACAAACCATCCCTGTTTAACTAAGATTGGTGTCCCTGTGATGGGTAGGGTGACTCCTGCCATCCCTGTTTAACTAAGATTGGTGTCCCTGTGATGGGTAGAGTGACTCCTGGACCCCAACATAAATGTCTTTACCCATTAAAGCTACTGTAAAAATGCCACACAAATTCATCTCTCTCAGTTCTGGTAGACAGGAAGTACAAGGTGAAGGGAACTACAGCCTTGGTATCTAATGAGACTGGACCCTGCTTCACAGGCACGTCTGGTCAGTACAGCCTCCCCCAACCCCCGCTCACATGCACAGGACCCCTTCTGACCTGATAAAAATTCAGATTTTTTGAGAGTCTTGGCTCCAAATGTGGCCTGTGGGGAGGGGAATTTTTGAGTTTCCTTCTCTTGTGGAACCTTGTAAATATCCCATTTCAGAGGCTAAGCATGTGTGCTTTAGTAGGCACACATGTCCAGTGTTCAGGGGTTCAATATTTGAATAGATAATAATTTTCATCATTGAAAAATAGCAAACAATGTAGGGGCTGGCAGTGTGGCTTATTTATTCAAGTATACAAGACTGGCTAACACATAACCTATAGCACCGGGGTGGGGGTGGGGTAGGAATAAGCAAAGGGGTTTCTGGGGATAAGCTGATACATACCTACCACATCTTCCACTGATTCTTCTCTCACTACTGTCCCTGGGGAAAGAAAAACACCACGTCACTGCCAAGATTGTGTGTGACTGCTTGTGCTATATTTACTTGTAATCATACCAAAACCTAGAAATACAATAGATACCAGTCAATAGACGACAAGACAGACTGTGGTGCAGTGCCATGCGATAGAATACCGCCTGGTAACAGACTGTAGTTCAGTGCCATGCGATAGAATACCGCCTGGTAACACATGCCGTTATGTGTAGTGCTGTGTTTTCTATAACCAAATCTTGACACATCGGATGGTCATGATAACAGCCACAAAAAAGAGAGAATAAAAGACTCGACAGGAATGGATGACCTTGTACTTAGAACCTTTCAAGATAACATTGATGTGGATCTGTGATGGCTACTCTTGGTTGTCAACTTGACCACATCTGGAATTAACTAAAACCCAAGAGGCTGAGTGTACCTGTGAGGACTTTTCTTTGGGGCGGTGTTATTTGTTTGTTTGGTGGTGGTGATGGGATTTTTGTTCTCTTGTTTGTTTTGAGACAAGGTTTCTCTGTGTAGCCCTGGCTGTCCTGGAACTCCCTCTATAAATCAGGCTGGCCTCTGCCTCTGCCTCCCTGGTGCAGAGAGTAAAGGTGTGTGCCACCACCCCTGGCTTGGTTGTTGTTATTATTGTTGTTGTTATTGTTGTTGTTGAGACAAGACCTCACTATGTAGCTCTAGCTGATCTGGAAGTTACTGCACAAAACCAGCTTGACTTGGACTCAGAGAGATCTGCCTGCCTCTGCCTCCCTAGAGTTGGGACAGAGGAATTTTGTTTTCTTAATGAAATCATTTGAAGTAGAAAGGCCCACTTTTTTTTTTTATTGGATATTTTATTTACATTTCAGATGCCATCCCCTTTCCCCATTTCCCCTTCCTAGAAAACACCTATCCCATCCCCCCTTCTCTTTTTTGCTTTTATACTATTTTTTAAATGTTAATCAAAGGCTTTATAAGTTTGGTAATGCTCAGTAACAAGATAGAAAGGCCCACTTTTAATAAGGATCTTTTGAGGTGGAAGTCTGGGACACATCTTCTGCTGGGAGCCTATATAGAAGACATGGAGAAGGAGCTCTCTTGCTTCTTGCTTTCGCCCCAGATAGCAAGCCCATCCCTTCACTGGTATCAGAGCCCAGTTCCTCAGGAGTCCAGCATGTACTGAAGACCAGCTGAGACACCCAGCCTCATGGACTGAACAACTACTGGATTCTTGGGCCTTCTATCAGCATAGACAGTCATTGTTGGAGCAGTGGGATCACACCCTGTAAAGCATTCTACTAAATCTCCTTTGTACATACACACACACACACACACACACACACACACACACACACACACACACACGCCATATTGGCTCTGTTCCTCTAGAGAACCCTAAATAGTAAGGTACTCATTTTCAGTGTACAGAATTTGCATGTGTATTTATATTGGTGTTGACTTGTCCCTGGACATTGCAGTACCGCGAGCCACATGTCTGCACTATTTTAGTTACATCTGACCACATTAACATGTCTGTCGCTACCACAGTCAAGGCTGGAAACCTCACATCATGTTAAAGTTTTGCTTAGAACAACAGTTCCTCCTTGCATAACTCGACTGAACAATAAAATGTCTGGTTTTAGTTATTGTGTGAGTTGAGGGTTTTCTTTATTGCTTTCACACTGTTATTTCCCTTAGCGGCTACTCTGGGCTGTGTGGTAAGACCTCTCCTCAAATAAACGAACAGCAAAGTCCTTTCTCGTCCAGCCGCTCTCCAGTATTCCACAGCAGGGGCACATCACACTTAATTTTGCATTAGTTTCTGTTTTTTTCTCCGCTCTCCCCTTCCCACGCCTCACCCCAACAATCTCCTTCACACTCACACACACCCCCGGTTCCTTTTGTGTTCCTGTGACACGTGTTCCCTCATCTCCCTTTCCTCCACTCCTCACTTAAAGCTTGTCTTCTTCTGGGGCCCTGTGTAGTTTCAAGACCTATGCCCGCTGTCATGAACCACTCTAGTCGGGTGTGGAGCTTTTGGAATGAGGGTCTTTGAAGGCTAGGTGGGTAAGGATTTGGCAGTGACAAACAGAAACAAACACAGAGGCAGTTTGAATCTGAGTGTATTTTTTAGTTCTCAAGCAAGGGTACATAGAAAAAACAAATATTACAGCTCCTAGGAGATGAATACAGGAGAGCAATCATCAAAGCACAAGAATCATCTAAGCATATCAGCTCTAAAACGATATATTCAATAAATCACAAATAGAACAGGTAACATCATTGTTATTATTTAACACAATAAAATTCATTTAAGTATTATAACTTTAAAAGGATGTACTCAGTAGGGCAGTCATCTAAAGCTAGTGACAGATCTCCAAGAGTACGTTAATTAATCTTTATAATCAACTATTATTTAACATCTAATACCTGATTTTTAAGTAAATCTTTAATGCACAAATTAAAAATTTCTTTTATTTAAGGCTTTTTTTTTTTTTTTTTTTTTACCGTATATCAAAACCCTCCTCCAATGACACACATGTAAGCTGGGCAGTGGTGGCGCACGCCTTTATAGCACTTGGGAGGCAGAGGCAGGCAGATTTCTGAGTTCGAGGCCAGCCTGGTCTACAGAGTGAGTTCCAGGACAGCCAGGGCTACATAGAGAAACCCTATCTAAAAAAAAACAAACAAACAAACAAAAAAAAAGACACACATGTAACCATATAAAATTTTATTGTTGCAAAAGTTATACTTATCATAATACTATTATGTAGCTTTGTAAGTTATTATAAAGTAAAGTGTCAGTTTCTCTGGAAGCAAGGTCATGTTAGGGACCCCATCTCAAGGGACAATCTTTTTTACCTATTTTCTTTGCTTAAGATCTTGGTGTAGGCTATCAGGAACATGTTGTAAATAAGAAAAGGAATAAGAGAAATTAAAACAAATAAGTTGTCATGAGAGCTATGGCTCAATGTTTTGTTCCTGGCAAGAGTTCCACAACTGGTCCCAGGAGGCCTCCTTCTTTTAAAGTTTTTGCCTCAGTCTGTAAAACTTGTTACACATATTTTACTGGGTTGGTGTGACAGCCTGCGCCACCCCAAACATGCATATATGACAATTAAAATCTAGAGACTCAAGGGAGTGGCTCAGTGGGCTAGATGAGTTCGGTGAATTTGCATATATAACTGTTAAAATCTAGGAGCTCAGGGAAATGGTTCCGTGGGTAAGATGAACTCAGTGAGTTTGGATACACAACACCCACAGATGTGGTTTTGTGTGTTGAAATCAATCCCAGCACTAGAGGCCAGGGGGACAGGCACAAATCAGGATTTTTCAGCTAATCTAGCACACTGGTGAGTTCCAGGCTCAGTCAGAGGCTTGGTTCAGAAAACCAAGGTGGAGAGTCATAGGGAAGGACACTGAGCACTGAACTCCGAACTCCACAGGCCTGTGCACACATGTTCTTACCAATGAACTAAAATAAAATCTTACATCCACAGGAGGGAGAATGTGATGATGACGGCCATCCACTTGGGTTAACCGATTATGAAGGGAATGGCTTTATCAGACAAGCCGGACTTTTCTGGCACATCTGACCTCACAAACGCAGAGAATCAGTCATTATGTAAACCATATTCACCGGTTCCTTTATAACATTTTAATAGTTTAGCCATCAGTTTTCACCACCAGGCCATTGATTGTGTTCTCAATGAATAAAAAGTGAAATTAAAGGAGGGCATGGCCATCCCTAAAGTATGGAGAATGTTATTTATGGTGGATATAAGGGAGAAAGCAGGCAGAGGAAAGAGGTCAGACTGGATGGGATTGGCAGACTAAACCAGACCATGAGGGGAAAGGAGAAGGAGAGTGAGAGAGGAGCCACAGGTGCTGAGTGAGACTTGTCCTGGGTTTGAACCTGACTGTCAGGAAGTGTTCAGATTGGTTCAGAGGTCCCAGTGTGGTCACGTAATTCCATGTCTTCTTCCGTCTACTCCTGTTATTCCTGTATTACTCCTATATTTTCTTTGTTCGTCTAAGTAAAAAGGAAAGATTTTAACTCTAACACAGTAAAACTATTTACAATAATGAAGCTATTCTCTATCAAGCTTTCCACAAAGTTCAACCTGGTATACTTGGCAGTTTTAGGATTAAGTACTTTGAGTTCAAAGTTCTGTAAAGTATCCATATCAGCCCCATACAAACTCGGCACGTTGAACGTCCTGAGCAGCTTGTAGTACAAAGCTGATGTCTGGGTGGTGCCCATCAGCGTAGCAGCCATCGTGGCTAGGAAGAACACGGTAGTGGACCCAAAGGTGTCCACTGTTTGTGCAGAACCTGGTGGCAGACGAGGCATGGGGCAGTTTTGCCCAGTGGTTGGTGTTACCACAGTCCAGGTGGATTTGTTGTTGCACGACCCCTCCATCTCCTTGGGGACCCCAAGGGTTGGAAATGGTAGAGAATCTAAACACTTTAAATGCCATATTCAGCAGATTCAGAAAGGTTTGAGTACACAGTTTATTTAGTACATCTGAGGCACACAAACTTTGTTCCTAGGTACCTGCTTCAGACTCAAACCTGAAAACATGTACAGGAAGCTAGATGAAGCCTACTTCTAGAACTAGTTAATATTCTCTATGACTACTAGTGTCATGATAGAAAGTTTATATTTTTATCACGATAAAAAGTATGTAATAATCAGATACATGTTTTTAAATATTAAAAAACTTTTGGAGAGTCAGATGACAACCAAAAGATTGTGATATTACTGGCAATAAACTAGTCTTTCTCTTTTTTCCCCTGTCCCATATCAGGTGGTTCTTCTGATATGAGACAAAGATTTTGGATTTTCCTTTAACAAGCATGTATGGGTTTAGATAAGGAGAGAGATACTCTCCAAACCCAAAGCCAGCTTTCATTTTTTTGTTTGTTTGTTTTTCGAGACAGGGTTTCTCTGTATAGCCTTGGTTGTCCTGGAACTCACTCTGTAGACCAGGCTAGCCTCGAACTCAGAAATCTGCCTGCCTCTGCCTCCCAAGTGCTGAGATTAAAGGCATGCGCCACCACCGCCCGGCCCAGCTTTCATTTTTAATTGAATTGAAACCACATAAAGAGTGTTTGTCACTTCTGTCTATAGAAGGCAACAATATCACTTGGCCAATTTACTCTTTTTCTTGGGACATTTTCTCTTGATGGCCTGACCTTTTTCTTCAGATAGCCTCCAGATTCCTTAGTGGGATGCTTTTATTCTCCTGGAAAGATAAAACCAAAACCCTGTTCCAACTGCCTGCCTCTGGGGAAGGGGGTGTCCCTCTTTGGCAGGTTATCTCTTTCCTAGGGCAAAATGTTGTCAAAAGACAACAAAAATAAGTATTATCTCTCAATTGAAATAAAAAAATCTTTCGAAAATTTGAAACTAAATATACCTTAGTGGATAAATTACACCTATATTCTCCTTTCTCTTTATATATAATTTCAAGGATTAAGTATGTTTATTTTTAGATCTAAAGAACTGACTAAGTCCTTGTCCAAAGGGGTGGATTGTACTCGGACCACTTAGCCAAGAGGAGAGTTGGAGCATCCTCTGTCCTCCTGACCCAAGAGCATTACTGTGTCCAGATGTTTTTACTTGAGTCATCAAAAGGTACCAGAAACAAGACTAAACTAAGAAAAAGAACTGCAAAGGTACAAAAGTAAATCGTCTTGCCTCCTCATGGAGGGCCAGCTGGCTTGGTGGCATTCACGGTCAGTAACTGAGGGATTCACCAGGGTGCGGAGCTTCCCGGCCAACACACCAAATGTTGGGGTCAGGAATCGCCCCACAAACACATGAACACCCATCTCATTCCAACAGAGATGGTTTATTGAATGCACACGCTAAGACTGATCCATCAGGGCAGTAGGGTGATGCTGAGGCTACAGCCTTGAACATTTTTAGTATCAGCTTATAAAGGGTAAAACCACAAAAAAAAAAAAAAAGAAAAATCACGATGAGCTCACATGCCCGGTGGTCAGTCCTGACTCAAGCCAATGCAGACATAAAAGTTCATATTGACCTCTAATTCAAAGGGTGCTACATAAAACTTTGTGAAAACAAATTTTAAGACTTACAAACCTCATACAGAACACAACAGGGGATATGGTCAGATGACCCTGCTCTGAGTCAACTTATTTTCTGTATCGATGACTGGGAGATGTTTTACAGCTACAATATGAAATAGCTGGCAGGCATGGAACAAAATGACTGTAGCCATGCTTGGGTGGAGGGCCGGCTTCCACAGGCAGGAGCAGTGGTACGCATAGACTGCAAGAGGGCATATCCAAACCTCAGAACTTGGAGGCACAGCCTGAAGAGTCAGCTGACCAGGCACGGCAGGAGACTGGGTGGGGTTTAGCACCTCCTCAAAGGTATTATTCAGTCTGTGAAGAGGATAAAAGACACAGGCCACAGCTGCCATTGATACCATCACCTTCACAGAGTTGCACCTGGAGCAGATCCTAGGGCAGGTGTGCACACAGCCATGAGGAAAGACGCATCACTGGAAGATTTTGAGTGGGTCTACACTGATCGGAGGCACAATTATCAACGTCAGGAGATATTGGGTGAGATTGTGTGTGGGGGGGAGTCTGGGGGTAAGGTCATGGATGCCTAAGGCTAGGTACTGAACCTCCCCTTTTCCTCCTCAATTCTCTATCACCAAGACTTGGTAGGAGAGCCGGGTGGTGGTGGCGCACGCCTTTAATCCCAGCACTTGGGAGGCAGAGGCAGGCAGATTTCTGAGTTTGAGGCCAGCCTGGTCTACAGAGCGAGTTCCAGGATAGCCAGGGCTACACAGAGAAACCCTGTCTCAAAAAACCAAAAAAAAAAAAAAAAAAAAAAAAAAAAAAAGACTTAGTAGGAATGGCCCAGGCAAGAAGCCCTCAAGGTGGCTCAGAGTCCACAGTGTGGAAACCTGGGATGAGGTCTGCCTGCCCCTGTGCTGCACCGGCCTCTCTACTAGAAAGAGTGGGTGGGACCCTGACTCATCTTGCCTCTGTTGGCCTTAGAGCTAAGGGTTCATTTGGTTGGGCTATCTACAGCAAGATTCTCCAACTTGAGAGATTCCTCAGGCTATGGATGGGTTGTGATTCAGTGCCTCCTCAAAGGGATCCAGGCAAAGCACAAAGTCAGGCAGCAGGCATAGGCAAATGCCATGATGCTGAGAGGGCCCAGGGCCACTTGAGCCACACTCATGTGATGCTAAGCAAAAGACAGTACTAGCAGGGTTCAGCATCCTACCCTGTGATTCCAGGTATCGTTAGAGAAGACAGGTCCTGCTGTGCTCACGTCTGCCCTCCTGACAGAATTGAAACTTTAAGTTGCTTATTAAGGACATCCCTTTAAGAGACTTTGGGTTAGCCTGGGGAGAGAGCACCTTTTATCCCAGCACCATGAAGCAGAGCCATGTGGTTCGATGTGAGTTCTAGTCCTGTTTGGTTTACACAGGAGAGCTTGAGTGTGAGATGGGGGAACCCTTGACTCGTGCGTGTTCTCTCTCATATCGCAAATTGCTTATGCATACGTGATAGGACTGACACGTGGTGATCTTATCTATGCTATCTACATATTGCATAATAATAAAAATAATTAATAATAGCTAATAATGTGATATCCACCCACGTGAAAGCTCACTCTCAAACAACGGACTTCAGCGTTCTCATCAATAGTCTGAAAATAAAAGAAACAAGTTGTAATCGGTTCTTGTCACCTCAGGAAGATTTTCCCCACAAATCTAGCAATATCCTTGAAAGCAGAAAGGACTTTACATTTCTCAATGAAAAGTAGACCATTTTCAAAGAGGAATGAAAGTGCTGCTCAATGTTCCCTTTCTGAAAACAGACACGGATGGCCGTCGGTGAGAAAGCCAGGGCATTGCTTGAATTACGTTGACATGATAGCATATTTCTGAAACTCTGTCACTTCCTAAGAAGTCCACATCATAAAACTGGCAGAGATGCCTGATCTACCAAACACACTCAAAAATCTCAAAACAAACTACAGAACTTATGTGAAACAAGTAATAGGATGCTAGAAAAAGAACAAAACTGGCTCTTAGCAATGGAAGTTGCAGAAACTACTGTGAGTGAAATGCTAGGCAGATTTTTATAGAAGTGGGGCTGGGAACGTAGCTGGATGGTTGGATGCTCGAGCAGCCCACGAGAGGTCACAGCCAGCATCATATTGAACAAGGAAGGAACTCAAAGCACTTGCTCTGCATTCAGGAAGAAGGCAAGGGTGCCACTTACTGTTCTCTCTCAATATCCTGTCTGTCTGTCTGTCTGTCTGTCTGTCTGTCTGTCTGTCTGTCTGTCTATCTTTAGTTCAGTTCAGACATCTTGACTTAAGGCCCATGGTACACCCACAACTATTCAAGTCTCTCTTTCTTTATGCTTTCTTCTTTTTCTGAGCTAATCTCACAAACATCCCTAGATTTCACTAGTCTAGATTTTTTTTTTGCTCTTTCTATTATTTATATGTAGGAACTAAATTCTTTGTTTCTTAATAATTTCCTGGTGTTTATCACAGTTAATTATAGTAGCATTTGTATAGCTATGAAATGATTGCTGTTAACGCAATAATAAAATGGGTATTTTGTTTGTTCGTTTGCTTGTTTGTGTTACTAGAGATGACCATAGCCTCGGGCATGCTAGGCAAACATGGTATCACTAAGCTACACCTCCAACTCTTATGACTTGTAATAGCTTTATTAAAGTGTAACTCATATACAATGCTGGGTATGATGGCATACACTTTCAATTCCAGTACCTGGGAGGCAGAGAGAGGTAGGTGGATCTCCAAGTTCGAGGTTAGACTAGTCTACAGAGCTAGTTTCAGGACAGCTAGGCTACACAGAGAAACTCTGTCTAGAAAAAAAAACAAAACACATATATCTGTATCTACACACATCTGTATGTGTGTGTGTGTGTTGTTTTGTCAGGTGTATATAACTCATACACAAAATTTGAAGTACCAATAATCAATTACAGAACATTTTTATACAATACAATATCAATTAAAATATTTTCAATTCCAAAGTTAAACATTTTTAATAAGTCAGTTTTAAATTTGCTGTTCACAAAACTCTTGAAATATTTACTGTGTGTGTGTGTATGTGTGTGTGTGTGTGTGTGTGTGTGTGTGTGTGTGGTGTTGGAAGAAGTCAAAGGACAGTTTTCTAGAGTTGGTTCTCTTCTTCCATCCTGTGGACTCTGGGATTGAACTCAGATCTTCAGGACTGGCAGCAGTGCCTTTAACTCAGTGATCTCACAGCTCACCCTTAAACAAGCATTTTCCATGTTCTTACAACTTTATAAAGTACGTAGACATCCAGAGATTATGGCAGCTTCTGAATTATGTTGGATGAGTTGCTTATAAATTCTCTAAGATTTATAACCCATACATAATGTTGAGTGTCAGGGGCAGCCTTGCTTATACAGCGAAGGCCTAAAATCAGCAATAGGCCTAAGTCAGCCTGCTAGCACAAAGTCTTGGTCTCTGTGGAGAAACACTGAAACAGGTAGATAGCTATAAGACATTGTAAACAGGCAGCTTTGGTGGAAATTTACCAGGTTGGATAAGAACTAATAGTCACAGACCTTGTATATAGGTAGCCTTGGTGGATAGTACCAGCTTAAATAAGAAACAAGTAAACCACAGACAGAGTCTTAGTGGCCTGTTCCCTGAACTGTAACCCAGCCGATACCCTGCTCTGGAAAATATCTGTATTCCCCCTGAGTACAAATCTGGTCATCCTCTTCCCCATATCCTACCTTTTTGTGTGTATAACCCCCGTGTGAAAAAATTAGAATCAGCGGTTTGATCAGCCTATAGACAAGCTGCTTGTTCTTTGTGTCCCCTGTCCTCCAGTTCTCTCTTCCAGGTCTTCTGATCCCAGTTCAATGCCCCATGAGACTGGGGCAGTTGAGAATTTATTCATTTTTTTTAACCATTTGTCCTCTTTATGTTTATAATTTGTCTTCATTTGTATCATCCAGGTTGCTAATATACTTTCAGCCTTAATTAATATCTTAAATGTATTTAACTTTTTATTGATTCTTTGTGAATTTCACATCATGCACCCCAATCTCACTCGTGTTCTCATCCGTTGAAATCTACACTCTGCCCTTGCAACCTCCCCCATAGAAGAAAAAAAACCATCTCACTCTAGAAGAGTAGTCTGTCCACGTGTTGCACAGTGTGGGATCCTTTGCCCACACTTCTTTGCTTACAAATGTTTACTGCAACGAGTCATTGGTCTACTTCAAGGCTTTATGCTGCACCATCAGTACTGGATCCTTGCGGGGACTCCTCCTGCATATCCTATTGTTGCCCTGTGTCATAGAGGTCCTGCAGATTTGGAACTGGAGGGCTGATCACGTCATGTGCTTCAACAATTCATAGATGTGGTAGGTTTGGGGTGGGCCAACTCTAAGCCCTGGCTCTGGGCCTAATTGGTCAGCCCACAAGCTCTCCTGCACTCATACAACTAGTGTAAGCTTTTCAGTACTACCCCAGATAGGTTGCCCAATGCTGCAGCAGACAAGCAATAGGGTCAGCTCTACTGTACTGCCCAGGTAAGAGGCAGGGCTTGCTAGTGGCAGGACCAGCTCTTCTACTTTCATGACCTTGGGGCTAGATCTCCTGCCTGCCATAGGTGGCTCAGGAGAGGGGGAGCGTCTGGCAAGTGGTAGGGCCAAGTGTCCTATACTCACTGGTATCCCTTCCACCATGGTCAGCTCTATTGTGCTGCCCAGGTGAGGTGCAGGGCACTCTCCCAAGTGCTGCAGATAGTGAAAGACAGGACTAGCTCTCCGGTTCTCATGACCCCAGGGTCATCTCTCCTATCTGCTGCAGGTGGCATGGGGTCGTGGTGGAAGGAGGGCATCTCTCCCTTACCACTGTAGTTCAGACACACATTAATAGCTTTCTGTTCCAGTTGCTGAGTGAACCGAATGCTTCTGGCTTTGCCATAAGTCCAGTGTGTACCATGACAGAGCTGTTAATGTATATGTGGTCTGTAGATTGTCTTTATTCATGAAGAACTGCAGTAGTCTGAAGGACCAACAACAAAGGCATTGCCCTTTAGTTGGTTTGGTTATTTGTCTCTCAGTCTGTGTCAGACACTCACCTGTCATCTTGAGGGCTCAGTAAAACACACTGTGTTTTTGTTTTTGTTTTTTTTTCTTCCAGGTGAAGAAAATAGCACATGAATAATGTGACAAACTCCCTTATCACATCTCCTGGGTCAAAGTATTGTATGATTTTGTGACAGATAACACAATAAGTCCCCATTCACGGATGAAGAGGCTTCCAGAAAGGGAAATAGCTTTTAGAGCAAACACTGTCAGAGCCAAAGCAAAATCTGCAAAGATTTTTAATTGCTGATAATGTGGATTTTTTCCTTGTTAAAATTAAGAGCTGTTAAAAGTTATCTAGAAAAGGTTATGGCAATTGAGTTTTCTGGTGACAACCCACTGTTTTTCATGGCTGTAATGGGTGCACTCTGAGATGTGGGGTCCTCAGAAACTTCATCCCAGGGTTGCTTCTCGATACCAATATACTTTTTCTGCTACTCTTACATAGCTAGACATCTGCCAACCCTATTAAGCAGATCTCCTGCAGAATCAATATGCAGATGGTACTTTCATGTAGTTATGATGTGTAGATGAACTGATGACTTCATATTTCTGTTTATAGAACTCCTAAGTTGATGCAAGTAATCTCAAGCCCCCTATAGAACAAAGGCTGCAAATAGAGCTCTGTAAACCTTCATGTGTCACAGGCTAATTGCATTAGAGAAAGAAAACAGGCTTGGAATAAATTTCTTCTAGGTTAAGAATGAGGCCACTAACTGGGAATGGAAAATTTATTGAAGGTACAAGGACAAAGCATAAATAATGGACTGGTATATACAAGACTTCAAAATAATAAGACACAAGGCAGATGATTTGTCTCTTGACAAAAACTGTGCTAACTTATGACATAAAATTATTGCTGCAAACTTTTAATGAACTTATGGAGCTAGTGACAGATAATGAATGTTTAGTCAGGTACAAAAATTATTGCTTTAAACTTTTAATGAACTTATGGATCTAGTAACCGATAACGAATATTTAGTCAGGTGCTAGCCCAACGGAAAGACATATAAACTATTCTGTTGTAATTCCTTAAGCCTTATTGATCTATGAACTTATGGAATGTAAAAATGCTTAGAAAACCATGTGATCAATTATCCTGAGAAAGTATAAAAACTAAGAACAACAATAAAATGGCAGTGCAGCCTACTTCAACTTCATCCAGTATTCATCTGTCTATGTGTGCCTTTTTTTTCTTTTCTTTTCTTTCCTTTTCTTTTTATTCTCCTTTCTTGTCTCTGGCTCATGAAGAGTTAAGGAACTCCAAGCCTCTGGCCTGACCAGTGAGAGGCCTGAGTCAAAGAGAATAGAATCCAGGTAACTGGATTTCTTTTTAAAAGTTTCTTTTCCCCTGCTGCTAGCAGCAGGAGTTAATTGAGTAGCCAGCTGCTTTAGGTCCCAGAATAGCAAGAAAGAGTAAAATCACAAGAAGCCATCATCTTCTGGCCCCAAAGACAGAAAGAATTAAATTGCCAAAAGTAAACAGCTTTTGGCTCTGATCACCAACTCCATACTCCCTTTCTGCCCTCCTCCAGAACTGGATGATGATATAGCACCCCTCCTCTCCCCCTGACAAAGAGCAGTGATGCTCAGAAGCTGCCCCAGAAGAATTTCACCTTCATAATATCAGGAAGCAACCTGACTCTGTTACAGAGATCAACTGTGTGCTTGCTTGTCCAGTTACAATCCCAGAGATGGTGTCTACCCAAGTCTGTCATTTCGCAAGCATGTCATAAAACTGCCTATTTGTACTATATAATTTTATCACAAAGTTTTACTTTTATAATAGCTAGTGACCTAAAGTATTAATCACAATATATCAATATCTATTGCCTTTTTTTGTATTTTTCTTTCTTTATTACATATGGCTACCTGAGTACTAGAGGAAATTTATTTTAAACTTTCCTTTCAAAAAGAGGGTTTTTAAGTTCAAGAGGTATGATGACATATAACTATAGGCCCAGCCATAGCTACAAGGGGTTTGAAGCCATTAGCCAACACTTCCTTCTTAACCTGTGTAAATTCTTACCTCAACTACACTCCAGGAGGGCTGATGACAGGCAGTTGATCTCAAAAGGCTGGTTGTTAGACTAGCAGTCCTGATTATCTCAAAAATATCACACAGGCCCTATGCCATAGGGAAATTTGGTACAAGATGAGCAAATGTTTTCAAATTACTATTACATAGTGCAAGTCCTTAAAATGTCAAGGGAGGCACAGACACTTGACTATGGGAGATAGAATCCTCTGTAGGGTTGACAAATCTGATGAGCTGTCCCAGTGTCACCCCCAAAGCACACTGGACTCCTTCTGACCTTCTCATCCAGGGAGATTCCTACCATCATCCATCATGTTACATAAAGAACTATTGATTTAATGTTCTCTGTTCCTCAAACTCTAGCAAGGGCAGAGCTAACTACTTGATAAAGTCAATGAAATCATCAGAGAGAGTTTCCTTGAAAATTATAAAAAACTAAGAGCCAAAGACTGAGGTGATTTTATATAACCTTTAGGTCAATGTAGTATACTAGAGAAAATGGACATTTAAAAATCATTTATGAAACACACTCATATGAAACATTCATGTTGTGATCCAAAACACAAACATGTTTATTCTGTAGGCTCCTTATCAGACACTGTGTGGCTCTTTTACCCTCTCCCAGAGTAATGCTGAAGGCTTACATAGCTCATGAAACTCACAAGGACCTGAGGAGCCTTGAGCGGCCCAACCAGGGGGCTGTAATGCAAACAGTGCAGGAAAGTAGACTCCAGTAGTGTAGCTGTCTGCAAGATCCACTGACAGTTTTCCTAAGTGGTCACCAATGGTTGGGCTTTGGGCATTTCAAGTGTCAAGAGTTATCCATGTAAGTAATGCCAGTAAATTCACTGCTTTACCAAGCTAGACTCACTTATTTGACGTGTCATTGGTACCTCTGTCTGGAATGCTACATATAGACTTCTCAGAAAAACTAACACAACACCAAGCATTGCACAAGGCAGTGAGGATACAAAGTGTGGTCCTAAATAAAGAGTTCTATGCCCTGTCTCTGTGAGACACTATCCATACTCGGCATCATTTAACAATAAAGATTTCATGAAATACAGGATAAGCGTGTGTCTGGCAAGAGCACGTAGAGGGTGTACGTCTGGTCCTTTTCTCTGTCAGACACTACTGTGATGAGTACTCTAAGCCTCTGTCAACCTCATTGTCAAAGGCAAAATTTGACATCTCAGGGTAAACTGAGGCAGGCAGCAAAAAGGGGTATGGCATTGGTGATTAGGGTCCTGCTGATAGCCGATGTAGGGCCCATTGACAATGACAGACTATTTACAGGGTCAGTTTTACTGATAGAACAAAACTTAACTATCTGAGGCTTGCAAGAATGCCCAGAGAGAAACTTTGAACTCTTTTTTTAACTCTTAATTGTGTGTGTGTGTGTGTGTATATATATATATATATATATGAAAGTTCAAAGTCCATAGTAAGTTCAAAGCAGTGCTTCATTCTGTAAGCTCAGTATGAGTTTTCAGCCACAGTTCACACGGGAGTTACAGAAGAATGTCCATAGTAAGTTCAAAGCAGTGTTGCATTCTATAAGCTCATTATAATTTCACAGCCACAGTTCACATGGGAATTACAGAAGGATGTCCATAGTAAGTTCAAAGCAGCACTTCATTCTATGAGCTCAGTATAAGTTCATAGCCACAGTTCACATGGTAGTTACAGAAGGATGTCTATAGTAAGTTCAAAGCAGTGCTTCATTCTGTAAGCTCAGTATAAGTTCACAGTTTCACATGGCCTTGCTTTATCATAGTGTACACCAGGGGCTTCATCCTTGGCATTCAGCATGACCTAGAATGAATGGTTTTCCTTAACTGTAGCAGGATATTTATTCTGCTACATTGTATTCGCAGTGGAGCTCAGTGATTAGGCAGTTGAAGAGGTGGTGGAGCTGGGAGAAGAAGAGAGGAAGGGAAGGGGAGAAAGAGAGGAGGGGGAGGAGAAGGAAGAGGTTATCAACCATGAAGGAAGATGGATGGGTGGAAAGCAGTCCTGGGTAGCAACTTCTATCAAAAGGTTAAATATTGGGTAACAATTCTAATTGTATGGGCATCTTGTTATTTGAGCATTTCCAAATATATAAATCCATTGAATAATCTTTAAACATTAAGAGTCTTCATTCTACCGGGTAGTGTGAGGATGGCTGATATTGTCTGAGGTTCAGCAGAGCTTTGTGGATGCAGTGTGGGAGATTGACAGAGCCATCCCCCACGCTGGTGTCTCATGGGTGCCAGGGCCTGCGCATCTAGCTAGCCAGAGCCCTGGTCAGAGCTGAGGAGCAGCAGGAACATGGCAGCTGCCTGGGAACAAGCTGGACTGGGTGCCGTTTTCTAAATATCACCCCTACACTTAATCACAAATTTGTCCCAAGCCTATTTCTCTTCTTAGTGTAACTTATGAAACCTCACTGTATTCCTTATTATGCAGCCTTTACTTACTATTCTATTAGGAGGGGGCACAGTCTATTCTTGATTGTAACTTCATTACATCATTACATCTTTCTTTTAAAATAACTAAAACCATCTCCTTAAACTTTCATTCTAAAATTATTTGAATCAAATCATGAATTCTATAAAGTCATTAATTCATCTAAACAGTATTAATTTATGAACGTTCATCTTCATGTTGATCAGCAGGAAATTTGTCCAATAGTGTGGGCTGCTGCCCAGGAATTATTAGGCTATGTAATAATGGCAGGAAAAGTATATCAAAAGTGAGCAACTTTGGGATGAAGTCTCTGGGGCTGTGCCTCCAGAGTGCACCCAGCACAGCCATGCAAAACCATGGGCTGTCTCCAGGAAACTCGCTTGCTTATTATATCCTTTCCTAGATGGCTTCTGTCACCTCATGAGATGGCTGTTCTCTCCACATGCTCACTGTGAAGGAACCAATGTTCAACACACAGGTGACTAACCTGAACCCACAGGACAAGGACCTAGGACCCAAACCCAAAACCCAGGTAGGTCAAACCTACATCCTTCTGTTATTCCACCAAATAGCTGACTCAGGAGTTCTATTTGAACAAAGAAATGTGTCACATTCCCCCACAAAGTATGCCAGGAACCTTTCCATTTTAAATGAATCAATAAAGATCACAGTACCAGTGAAGGGAAGGCTCTTAGAAATTTACCCTTGGAAACTCAAAACAAATCTCTGAGATGATTTCAGTGCAATGTTCCCAGACAGACATGAACAGTGTGCCTAGGACACCTGGGAAAAGAATCTCAGCCTGTGGAGGGAAGAAGGCAGTGAGACATCTGGAGGTAGGGAACTGAACTGATCATCTGACTGTCTGCAGGGCCTCAGCAAACGGAGTGAGGAGAGCCTAGAGAGATCCTAACCTGGAGCGAGGGGTGAGACTTCCCATGTCTGGATGGAGTGGGAATGTCAGGTTAGATTTCCACTCGGCTGACACACCATCCAGAAATCAGGTGCAGACTAAAGGCTGCTAGCCCTTATGTGAACCATTCAGCCAGTGTGATTGCCTCCTGTATCTTTAGCTGACTCAGTGAAGCAGATGCTTCTGATGAATGCTCCATCATGTGAATCCCATTCAGACCTTTTTGACTAGCATTTCAGGGTTCCTAGTCTCTGACAACAACATTCTAATTTCAGCAGGAAGTAGTTATAAAAGGACTACATCATCCCTTATCTTCTACAGAAGGCTGGAATATAACAGGACACTTGACCTCCTCTTTGTTTTTTTAAAAAAAGAAGTTATTGTATTGTATTAAGAAAAAAAATTGTTGTTTGTATGCAAACTACTCCAGAAGCATTAGAGATATTCTGTCTGTATAAAAAACAAACTAGAAGATAGAAAAAAACTAAACCAAAACAACAACCACAACAACAAAACATTGCAGTGGGGAAGACCGAAGATGAGATAAGTAACTGGCTCTCATTCTCAGTTCAGGCACTTCCTAGATAGCAACTCTGAGGTCAGGTATTGCAGGGCCCCGAATCCTTCTGTTTCTGGGAACTACTGTTGGCCAGTGCATCACCAATGCCTTAGTGAGATACATAAATTCCCTTTAGGGTACTCTTAAGCTCATGGTTTTTGGATTCCAATATGATCAGACACCCATCACAGAGTCAAAGGTTTGTCTCAAAATATAACTCAAGAGGGGAATGTGATGGCTAAAGTTATACTTTAAATTTGCTGTGTTTAAAAGATCAACAAAATAAAAATACTTCTAACTTCCTGGAATAGCTGATGACTGCCCTAATGCCTGAATCCTGTCCTGACCTTTGACTAGCATTCCAGGATTTCTGGTCCCTGACAATAACATCTGAATTTCAGCAGAAAATAGTTATAAAAGAAAACCATCAAGCTATTATTATTTATGTAAGCCATGTGTTTTTTTCTTTTAAAACCAAGCTTTGCTGCCATAACTGCAGAGGGTGTACTTGACCTCACACTGGCAGGAGGTGTACAGCAGGAAGCATGAAGGGATGAAGGCAGGAAGTAAGTAGCCTTGTGGGCTTGCCATATCAACTCCTGACTACTATAACTTGTGGCCATAATCTGGGAATTCCTATAGTCCTGGCCAATGTCCATCTCCCTGGCCAGAATTTATTAAGGCCTGCTTCAATTTTGGCGCAAAGATTGTGGTAGTGGTATTATTCTCACCTAATGGGATTAACACCATTGGCAGCAAATGTCTCTTTGCCAGTAGGGCTCACATGAGCTGTTTTTCCGGTCTTCTCACTGGCCTTTTCCAGAACACAACCCCTTCCCTACAAGTAAGAGGAGTGAAGGTCCTGGCTCTGGCTATTCTTAGCCATGGGCAGTTGGTGTGGGGACTCCGTTGGGTCTAGGCTGTGAGTGTGATTGTAGCCCTGGACTGCTTTCAGAATTCCCTGTCTTTGCAACAAGGAGAAGCTGGAAGGGAATGAGCAACGCTGTAGGCCTGTAGTTGGAGTCCTGTGGTTCCATGGAGGTCTGGAGTTCCAGGAACTGGGGAGCAGAGTCTATTTTTCAAAACAGCTGTGTAAGATGCAGAATCTTCTTCACACTGAGCTGTGAAGAAGATAAATAGCCCACCATGCATGGCCCAGATACCAGGGTACACACCCCCTGAGCGAGCGAGGCTCATGTTTTCTTGAGTGAATGTTATGCGATGGACATCTCTGGGACAATTTCTCAAGATTGTAAGTTGCTATCACAGACTCACACTTTTTTTTTTAATGTTTGCTGCACTATAGATACCAGAGTTCCCCATTCCTTCACTCTGACAGTGAGAGTTTCTGAAAAGGTATCCTACTATGCCTTTTATCCACATGTCCCTGATAACAGGGGAGGGGCATGTTTCACATTAACCTGGGAAATTTACATACACCCATACCTATTTAGCCCCAGATTCATTCCTGCTGTGCAGAGCAGCAGGCCCTGCAGGCTGTTGCTACTGCTCCCCCATCAGCTGGATTCTGGCTATTTGCCTAATGGGAGACACAGGAGGAAAGGTGGAGGGAGAAGCCAAGGATTATATATCCCTCCTTTTCTCCCTCAGGTCCCATTTTCTGTCATTTGAGCTCCGGGTCCTGACTGACAGACCCTCTACAGCTCTGCTGTAACTAGGTGACATGGTGCCGAAGTCCCACTGTCTCTTATCTGAGGAGAAGGCCTTCCAACTGAGGGACAGTGTCTCTTCCTTGTGTGCACTGACTCTGAACTTGGCACTATCTGTGTAACCAGTGTATCACAATAGAATCTTTATGTTATCAGGACTTGAAAGGGCACGTGTCCACCTCATTAGACCTTGATTGCAAAGCCATAGTGCTTCTTGACCTGATAAGTCCTTTGTTTCTTGTTTTCTATTCCTCTTTCCTCCTTGTATTTTAAATCAGAACTCTTCCTTGATCATACACATTGCAGTCACTTTCTCTTAGTGTGAGGCTTGACTTTCCACTCGTGTCTCTGGAGTCTTGTCACAAACAGATCTTAACTGTTCTCTTCTTTGCTCTTGGTTTGTGGTTCCAAGGATGTACCTCTAACCTCTTCAAGCTAAGCATGCCCTCGACCATTGACTCGCACACTTAGTGACCAATGTATCTCCATGATGGTTTGTGCTTTTTGTCTTTTATTAGGTCTTCCCCTAACTGTAACAAGTTCTATGTCTCCTAAGTTTAAAAGCATCTTAGTCTTACTGTCCACATTGCAGCCATTGTCTGCCTGAAGCAGCGATGATGTTCAGTGCAGGTGGGCTTGTCTCACAACTTTCTCTTCTTCACTGATTTTACAGTACTACAGACATACAGAGGATTTCTTGCTGGACACTGTCTTCTGCTCCTATTATTATGTTCTTTAAGTATTTGTCAATAATATTTTGTTTTCTCCAGGATAAGTCATCTATTGCATACCAATGTTATGGTATTTCTAGGCAGGACCCTGGAGAAGTCAGAGTAGAATCTCATTTATAGGACTAATTCCCCTATAAAAACAACAACAAAACAAAACAAAACAAAAACCCAAGGGAGCCTCCTTCTACTTCTACCCTGAGGACACAGAGAGAAGATGCCCTCTATGAATTAGGAAGAGTTACCTCACCAGTAAAACTGCCAGTACCAAGGTCATACAGTTGTCTACCTGTGACTTAGAAGAACATGTTTTTGTTTTCTGGGACCCACCTTGTCTATGGTAATTTTTTTACATCAGCCTGAGTTAGCCATGATGTTCTATAAATGACATATTAAAACTGTATAAAAACTTACAACTTCCAGCAAGGTCATTTTCCTTCTTCTCTGCAGATATCTTGGTGCTGCTTGGTTTTGTTGTTACTCTTTCATGTGAATTAAAAAACCATCTGAACAATTTCCAACAAAATTCTACTTGGAACTTTGGTTAGAATCTGTCAGTCAGCTGGGCAGTGGTGGCGCACGCCTTTAATCCCAGCACTTGGGAGGCAGAGGCAGGCGGATTTCTGAGTTCGAGGCCAGCCTGGTCTATAGAGTGAGTTCCAGGACAGCGAGGGATACACAGAGAAACCCTGTCTCGAAAAACAAAAACAAAACAAAACAAAACAAAAAAAAAACCCGAATCTGTCAATCAACTAACTGAATGGGAGAACTTACATTTTTATGGAATTTAACCCAATCTGTTCCATGGAGTATGCAAGTCTTTAATGTCCGTCTTTTTATAAAGAGCTAATGCTATTGGCCAGAGTTTGGTGCTGAGTGGTAGACTGCTTAACACCACCAAGCCCAGATTCACTCCTTTGTATACTTCCAACCAAACTGTTGACATTTAATCTTAATGGCCTAGCAAACCATTGGTTAGATTTGTTTCTAGATGCATTTTTTGAGTGTCCAAAAACACTTCATAAGTGTTTTTGCTCTGTTTAATTGCAACTTTGAAACAGTCATTGCTGCCATATAAAAACACAGGGTGCTTTTATACATTACTTTTCCAATCTATCTTATTTTGACAAGTCAGTTCCATCGGATTGTATGAAAAATGATGCTAAAAAAGGAATTGGATTCCATTACATTTGTTGCTGCTGTTGAGATCATGAAACTGTTTCCCTCACAGTCTGCTTTTGTTCTTGAGCTGAGTTGAGAAGCAGAAGGAAAGTGTGAGTGATCCTCTGGCTTTTGTAGGATAACCAGACAGCCTAACACCACAGGTGCTCTCGCTTGCAACATGCCACTTGAACATGATTGGGACCTGAGATGTCTAAACCCACACGCATGAGGACAAAGACAAACCCACAGAACCCCACAGTATCCCACTGAGTGATCAACTGAGCCACTGGAAGGCATCCCTCTGAAAGAGGGAGGCCCAGAGCCCTGGGAAGGCCATGTGCTAGAAGAAAAAGTGAAGCAGCTCAGCTGGTAGACGCTGGGACTGGACAGCATGTGGATCTAGAAATGCCAGCAGTAAATGGCACAATAGCCTCCGGTACCGGCCAGGGACAGCAATGCCAAGGGATACCTGAGGGGCAGACCACTGACAGGCATGGTGAAATATTGGTCTCATATTGGCTCTGCTCTAATTAGACATACTTGTGGGTATTTTAAATGAAAAATATTGTTATTAATATAAAAACACAAGAACAAATCATATATTTATTGGCAAAGAATTACTGACTGCACGCTGGGCCTACTTGATATCCAGAAGATATTATGATCAATGTTTGTTTAAAGTGAGTAAGGAATGCTTACTATAATTTTCCTCCTGTGAATTAACAATGACAAAACATCTCACAGGCCTGAACCTTTTAAAGTCATTATAAGAGTTCAATTGAAATATCATTCAAATGTCTGCTTGAAAATGAAATGGTAGCTGGGAGTAGTGGCACGCCACAGGCTGAGGAAAAAGGATGACAGATGTGACAGCAGCACAGGTGACCTAGAGAAGTTCACCTGTCTCAAGCATATAACCCAGACCACAGTTAATTAACTAATCAGTTAGAGAAGCAGAAGGGAAGGCTATGTGGGAGATGGTTCGTTTCTCACCTGACACTGCCTGCAGCATCAGGAGCCATGCAGACTTGCCAGGGCTTTCACATGACACTAGATGTGTCTTCCAGAATGACAGGGTAACTACATCATTGAAACCTCTTGCCAAGACTAATAAGAAAGATGAAAGCTAGATCACAAATTGAGGACATTTCAAACTCTAAAGCATTGACCCATGCTTCTCTCAGATTATTTTTTTCTTCTTACACCACAAAGCTTTTGAAACTGCAGATCTAGATACAGCTAAAGCAGTGGGTCTCTATCATAACCATTCTACTCCTCAAATTCTTTTCTTAGAATTTCAAACTCTACTTTTTAAAAAATTACATTTTTATCTGATTTTTTTCTCCTTACCCTTCCATAGAGTCTACATTTATAAATTCTCAATGTAACAGAATGAGAGAGAGTCCAAAATGCTCTTAAGCAGCCAGAAAAGGCCAGCTCAGGACATACACTTGAGCTCTGATATCAAGAGGGAATCAAGAAAACATGCAGTGGTCAACTGGAGGACCCAGGGTGAGCACATGCTCCCGCCCTACACAGACAGGGGTGGGCAGCACTGTGGCCAGGGTCTTAAGGTGGGTTGAGTCTTCACAAAGCTTATGGGGAAAATGTAGCTCTGTGGAGAGACCTTGGACATGGTGAAGAAGTGCTTCTGTGGGTTTTAAGGAAAGCACACACAAGGAAAATATTCCTGGGAAATTGCTTAAAAGTGACGAGTGCCTTGGTGAAGGGGTACACACTGAAACCACAGCTCCTGAGGGTCACTGTTTGCATTTAATGGGACCCTGTCACCCACTTCCTCCTGCACGACGCAGTTCATCCTTGTGTGACTTGCGTGCACATTTACTGTGTAGCCTGCTGTTCACACCTACTGCTTTGCGTCTAACATAGGATACGCCATGGTCCATCTCATATTAATACACGGAGAACTCTAGTTTGTAGCAGTAGTACAACATAGCTTCCTACTGTAGCTGTTTTAGTTTAGGGTACTTTTTCCTGGTATTTATCTGGTACTTACCTCTAAAGGAGAAGAACTCTCTTGAGAAACTATAACCATAAAATACTATATACTCATTAACATTTTAACAGTAACTCCCTGACACCTCCAGTGGTTTAAATTAAATGCCAAATCTGTTTTTAAAACTACAAAATTTGCATCCTAATCTTAGTAAGTCAAACACATTGAAGTTGACTGAACATCTTTCAACAGCCTTTCCTTCTTTACACAGGAGCTGGACCCCACAGGTGCTCATGCACTGAGGAACCTCAGACCTAGCTAGCAACAAATTCTTCCTACTCTGGCCCCAGAGCTAGGAGCCAGAAGATGGTTGGGTGAGGTGAGTGGGAGGGGCAGGCTGGGCTCTGCCCACTTGCGGACCAGATCTTGCAGCAGCCTCTACCTCCTTTGTTTTCAAGACTTTGGACTTGGAGCAGAACCAGAGAGGTCCGCGCAGAGCCATGGGCAGCCACGTTTCTCGGGAAGATTTTGAGTGGGTCTACACGGATGAGCCACATGCGCATAGGAGACGGGAGATCCTGGGTGAGGTCTTGTGCCTATGTTTCGGTTTTTTTTTTTTTTTTTTTTTTGATGTTTCGTTTTTTGTTGTTGTTGTTGTTGTTGTTTTTTGGTTTTTCAAGACAGGGTTTCTCTGTGTAGCCCTGGCTGTCCTGGAACTCACTCTGTAGACCAGGCTGGCCTCGAACTCAGAAATTCGCCTGCCTCTGCCTCCCAAGTGCTGGGATTAAAGGCGTGCGCCACCACTGCCCCGCTATGTTTCATATTGTGTAGCCAGTGCCTGGGGCCCCAGCAGAAAGAGAGGCCTGATCTGGGCTCAGGGCACTCAGCCTTAGGGATGCATGGAATTTCACCCTCATCACCTCCCTCCCTCTCTCTCTCTCTCTCTCTCTCTCTCTCTCTCTCTCTCTCTCTCTCACACACACACACACACACACACACACACACACACCACCACCACCACCACCACCACCACCACCACCACCACCACCACCATCACCACCAAGATTCACCTGTTTGGTGAAGTGGTACAGGCTGGTCCCCGAGTGTGGGCAACCTCAGCTGGACTTGGTGATCTTCAGCCTGAGAAATCCCAGGCCTTATCCATTAGCTAGGAGATTTCTCAGATGACCATTGGGTAGAGATTTACCTAAGTAGCCTGCCACTGGAGTGTGTGGCTCAGGAAGTAGCTCTGGGAAATTCTGGGACTGCTGGACCAAGTAAGCATAAACCAGTGCAGTCTGAAGTCCTCACTGGTGAGGGGACCACAGGGCTTATTAGAGAAGCCAGGTTCTGGTGTGCTGCTTTGTGAATCTACCACAATCCTGTGACACCAGAAGGGCAGTTCACAGACACTTTTCCTCCCTCATGGTGTTAGCATGAAGACACTAATGCACAGATGACCAGCCAAATACAGAACAACCTGGCTTGTCCTGACAGTTTGTTCACTTAGGGTGTTTAACGCAGACTAAGCGGGCCTTAGGCTCTAGAGTATACTGGAATGTTTGTGTTTCACAGAGAACTCGCTCATCTCTCCCAGGCTGCCCTTCGTGACCCGCAGGCTTTTGAGCTGGTTGCTTTTCAGTAGTGCCTGACTTCTCTCATGGCAGTCTCCCTACTTGTCTGCCTTTTAAAGGTGCAGTGAGAGGGAAGACGATAAATGCTAGGAGGATGGTAAGCTGGGCTGGCAGCCTGCAAAGAATAGGCTTCTAACCAATAAGCTGGTGCTTAAAACCAATGAAACCAATGGGAGGGGCTTTTTTTTTTTTTTGAGGAGCTCCCTCCCTCCAGTGGGACCAAACCCAGGGCTTCACATAGCAGCAGCCTTGGCAACCATTTATCCAAAGAAAAGACAAGGCTCCAAGTTTTATGAGTATCTAAGTTAGAAATGTCTTGTCAGATGAGTTCACATCAGTGTGTGTGGGAAAGCCCCGTAAAAGACTTTTATCTAATTCTTGGGTTCCTTCTGTCTTCCTGAACAATATTGCAACTCATTTGTACATTTTTTATATGAGCTCTCATGCGGTACATCTTATCTAAACCTTATCTACATATTTCATAAGAAGAAGGTGATGTCCAACCTTGCAAAAACTGATGCTCAAATTTAGTTTTCTCTTCAGGAGTCAGAAAAATCAATGAAGTAATGAGTGTGCTTTTGCTTTTCTAGCGTTGAATCTTCCTGCACAAACATGTCACCTCTGAACCACCTCCCCTGAAAAGCTAATGGTTTGATGAAAAATACCATTTTTACCCCCTCACTGTCCCATTTCTGGAGGCAGAAAAGAAAGAAGGAAAAAGACTATGGGAACTTATTTAAATTACATCATCAAAATGGCAATGTACTTCTGAAATATGTTTACTTTTTGGGAAGAAAGAAATCCATACACTTTCCATCTACATCTAGAGTTAGTGTTAGAAGTCCATTTCATGCTTTACAAACAATCCCCTTATGGGTGTCCAAGAGCAAAGGAGATGGAGAGAAACTCCACCCAGCTCCCTTCAGATGGGCTTCTACTCCAGGGATACACTTCAGCTGAAAGTGTGCTGGGGTGCAGGTGCCAAAGAGGGAGTGCTGTGCTTCCCACCTCTGCCTCTTTGAGCCCATACCTCTGAGAGGTCAGAGAACAGAGCTTTAGTACTTTACCATACAGGGGCTGACGGTGCACAGACCCTTGTCACTGCAGAGCTAGCCTCCACAGTGCCCACTGCCCTACACAGATCACCATGCACCATACGAGAAGCTGCACTCTGAGAATCTCATATCCACTGCTGTCTACAACATGCTGCCTGAACCATTTGTATGTCCCCACTGTCAGAACACCTTAGAGGACAGTGGCTCTCACTGCCTCTGCTATAGAATACACTGGGACAAAGTCATCACTCACAGCCACAGATGGGATAGAGAGACTATACTGAAATAAAGTCAACAGTGCACAACAAACTCCCACTTCAAGGCACATCTTCAGAGGAAAATCACTTCCTAAGAAGTCCACGTCATAAAGCTGGCAGAGATGCCTGATCTACCAAACACACTCAAAAATCTCAAAACAAACTACAGAATTTATGTGAAACAAGGTAATAGGATGCCAGAAAAAGAACAAAACTGGCTCTTAGCAATGGAAGTTGCAGAAACTACTGTGAGTGAAATGCTTGGCAGATTTTTATAGAAGTGGGGCTGGGAACGTAGCTGGATGGTTGGATGCTCGAGCAGCCCACGAGAGGCCACAGCCAGCATCATACTGAACAAGGAAGGAACTCAAAGCACTTGCTCTGCATTCAGGAAGAAGGCAAGGGTGTCACTTACTGTTCCTACAAAGTTTTAGGAGTCATCAGGAGATAGAAGGCAGGAGATACAAATAAGGTGGAAAGTCAAATGTTCTGTCTGCCCATGTGACAGTACGGGTAGGAAACGAGACTCGACACAAACGCTACTGGAACTGGCACACTCACTAACATGGCAGAACACAGCATCAGCATACAGACATTAGCTTATTTGCTGGTCATGACTGTGCACAACTGTGTACTTGCTATTTGGGAGGCTGAGGCAGGAGGTTTGCACGAATCCACAAGTCTGAGACCAATCTTGCCAATACAGCAAGAATATATCTTTAAAAATATTTTTTACTTTTGGGATTGGAGAGATGGCTCAGAGGTTAAGAGAATGTATTGTTCTTGAAAAAACTCCAGATTTGCTTCCCAGCACTGACATGGTGGTTCACAAACATTTGTTATTCCAGTGCCAGGGCATCCAACACTCTCCTCTGACACACACACACACACACACATACACACACACACACACACACACACAGAGAGAGAGAGAGAGAGAGAGAGGCAGGCAGAACATTCACATGCAAAATCTTTTTTTTTTTTTTTTTGAGACAGGATTTCTCTGTGTAGTGCTGACTGTCCTAGAATTTGTTTTTATAAACCAGGCTGTCCCTGAGATCACAGAGATCTACCTGCCTCTGCCTCTTGAGTACTGGAATTAAAGGTGTAAGCTATTATGCCTAGCTTACATAAAATAACTTTTTTATTTTAATTAAAAATCCTTAGCTTTTCTGTATTACCCTCCAAAAAAACTTAATGAGAAAGAAAAACACTAAGTCAGTCACCTTCACAATATCTGTAAGTTAAATAGCACAAAATAAGTGTAACCAATGAAATAATAGACTTCAACAATGAAAATTACATAATATTGATGAAAAAGTGAAGTAGACACACAAAATAATGAAATTTTCTACATATATGACATTGAAATTTGACTCCTATCAACATATTCAAAAACTGATTCAAACTGGGTTAAGAGGCACACAATTTTAATCCCAGGCAGGCAGGTCGCTGTGAGTTCCAGACCAGGCAAGCTATGTGGAAGAGATCCTGTCTTGAATCAAAACAACAAAGTACAATCACAAAGGCATCAGTGCCTAAATATAAGACCAGAAACAACTGACAGAAAACACAGGGGAGACAAGTGGGATACTGACACAGCAATCATTTCCTGGATTGGAGTTAAAAGGCAACAACAATTGAAAATAGGATTTTAAACTTCTGCAGAGCAGAGAGAGTAATCAACCATGCAAGGAGACAATGTACAGAATGCAAGACATTTGCCAGCTAGCCATGTGACAGAGCTGATAGCTAGAATACATGAGGATTACTTAATAACAACAACAAAACACTCAAGTTTAAAACCCAAGTTTAAAAGGAGTAAATGATTTAAAGAGACACTTTTCAAAAACAAAACAAACAAAACCCACAAATGGCCAGGAAATTGATAAAAAAAAAAATCTCAGTATCCTTAGACATCAGAGAAATGTAAATAAAACCACAGTAATATTCCACTCCAAGTTAAATGACTGTACCTGTTTAACACTGGAGAGGATACAGAGAAAAGAAACACTTACACACTGCTACTGGGGGCATAAGCCATACAGTTATTATGGAGAACAGTATGAATTTTTCTCAAACAATTCTTAAGAGTTCTATTATTCTCCCAAAACACCAAAAATAAGCTTTCTATCTAGTCATTTCTCCCACTTCCTGCTACGCCTCTAAAATGAATACAAATCGGCATATAAAAGAGGTACCTGCACATTCATATGTATTATGGCAATAGATAAATCTTTTTTTAAAAAGGAATATTTAGAAAATAGATAATTACACTATTTTATTCTAGTACAATATTTCTCATATTATTAAGTGCTCAAAATACTAACTAAATGATAATAAATTATTTCACCAAGGGATGCATACTTTATCCATCTTGGTTTGTCCTTATAGCCTTGTAGAAGGCAAAATATTGAGCTAGGAGACTACTTAATGCAGCCCTAAGGATCTACCTGTCTCTGTCTTCTTAGCTTGGAGATTACAAGATCTTGCTAGCACACTTGGCTCTTTGCCTTGGGTTCTGGAGATCAAACTCAGGTCCTCATGCCTGCACACACTGTCTCTCCACTGAGCTCTCTCTCTCCAGACCTCATTTTAATTTCTTAGGTTTGTTGATTATAATTGTGTTTAATTATATTGTATTTTCTCCACTTACAGTTCTTGTTGTATTTTTTTCTTACAGCAAAGTATCCAGAGATAAAATCCTTGATGAAACCCGACCGCAACCTGATCTGGATCATAACCATGATGCTTCTTGTCCAGTTGGCTTCATTTTACATAGTGAAAGACTTACAGTGGAAATGGGTCATATTTTGGGCCCTTGTCTTTGGCAGCTCCATTAACCACTCGGTGACTATGGCTATCCATGAGATTTCCCACAATTTCCCCTTTGGCCACCATAGGGCCCTGTGGAACCGCTGGTTTGGAATATTTACTAATCTCCCGTTTGGGGTTCCATATTCGATTTCCTATAAGATGTATCACATGGATCACCATCGAAGCCTTGGAGCTGCGGGGATTGATGTGGACGCCCCTTCTGACTTTGAGGGCTGGTTCTTCTGCACTACTCTCAGGAAGCTCGTGTGGGTTGTTTTGCAGCCTTTGTTTCTTTTTCTCAGACCTTACTTCGTCAACCCCAAACCAGTTACTTATCTGGAAACTATCAATATTGTGGCCCAGATCACTTTTGACATTATAGTTTACTATGTTTTTGGAATTAAATCTTTAGTCTACATGTTCGCCTCCCTATTTGGCTTGGGTTTGAACCCAGTTTCTGGGCATTTTATAGCTGACCACTACATGTTCTTAAAGGGGCAAGACACAAACTCATATTATGGGCCTCTCAACCTTTTCATGTTCAACGGAGGCTATCACAATGAACATCACGACTTCCCCGGTGTTCCTGGAAGTCGTCTTCCACAGGTAAGAGAAGTTCTGATTTACTGCTTTAATTTCTGATGGATCTAAATTAAATTAGCCTTCCCTTGTTCATTAGAGAAAAAAACTAGTATGTTTTATCAGACAAAAATTTACTTTAAAATAAAAAGGAAAGCACAGTGTAGCCCCAGTGTCTGACAGCCTAATTTTCCTAACCTTCGCTCTCTTGGATCCTTACACTTGGTGGTCACAGTTAGAATTCAGAAGTGTCAGAAGATGTACAAACTTATTACTTGATAAAAAAAAAAACTCGATTAAAAATCAAATTCCTTTGCAAACTGAAAATCAGCTGCATTTTGAGCTGACGGACTCTGTTAAGATATATGTATTTTTGATTTCACTCTTTGGGAATTTCATACATACATGCAGCATATTTTGATAATACCAATCCCCCATTTTACCAGACCTTGACCCTGGCAAATTTTCCCTCCAATTCATGTCTTCTTTTCATAGCCCACTGGGTCTAATCAATTCTCTCCTTATTCCATGGGTGTGGGCTCATTAACAGAGCACAGAAAACTAACAGGGATCGCTTCCCTGAAGAAAACTGACTCTCCCTACTCCAGAAGCCTTTAAGAACCAAAGCACCTCAGCTAGGGGCTTCATGAGTCTCTCACATTTCTATGCTTGATTTTTTTTTTGACTGACTCAATCAAGAAGACACTGTTTTGCAGCAATCTTTTCCCCACCCCCAGGCTCCTATAATCTTCCCACCTTTTTATGAAATACAGATGAGGTGACCTGCAAAAATGATCTATAAAATGAATGGACAGGGACCAATCCTATACTCCTCAAGCCAAGACACTCTCTCATCAGAACAAAGCCTTGTGTAATGTGGCTGCAGTGTGACAGTGATGTGGTTTATACTGCATGGGAGATACTGAGGGATGGCCCAGTGTAAGTATGAATTGCATCTGCAATTTCCAACACATTCAGCAAGAAGAGCAAAGGCTTTGGTTCATTTTATGGAGAACATCACAGAGGGTACCTCTGCTGCAGAACTGTTAAACTGATGAAGCGGCTGAAGATTACTTTGACTATTCTTTCAACTTTTTGATAATCCTTACATGATCAGAGTAAAGGTTTGTGTAAACAAAGCACATGGTTGAGTGAACACAACCTTGAGTTGGTGTGATGTGTCGCCAGTCTCCAGTTCCTGGTGTCAGTCTACTCTGCACAGAGTACAACTGTTGTTTCTTTCCTCTGTGAATCACTGAATTATGAAATCCTTGGCTGGCCTGAAGCTCACTCTGTAGACCAGGCTGGCCTCTCCCATAGAGATCCACCTGCCTCTGTGTCCTGATTGCTGGGATTAAAGGCATTTACCACTATGCCCAACTAATATTCCAATTTTTGAAGTTTGTTTTTTATTTATTTTTACTGAGATTTGTTATTCACAAAACACTTTTTAAGCATATCTTTTTTTAGCTGTTCACAACATTGTAAAGATAGTAGATACCAGGGGATTTATAATGTCAGCATTTGTATTGCACTGGACATGAGACTAATAAATTCTCTAGGATAACTCCAAGTAGTAAGAAATGGATTAACTTTTTATTTTATGTCCTTAAAATATGAAAAGTATCAACTTTTATGTTTTCCTGGTTGATAATATATTCTCGGTCCTCAAGAACATCTTAACTGCTTCTTTAGGAGCTGAACTTTGAACTGGCTCTGCTGTTTTACAGTTTTAGATCCTCAGTGGTTTTCTGTTCCAGCTGCTAAGCTAAATTGAGTGCCATTGGCTCGACTGTAAATTCAGTGTTGGTTACGATAGAGGCAGTTATGTGTGTGATCTACAGATTGTCCTTATTCATGAACAGCGTTGCCCTTTGGCTGCATTTTGTCCCTCTGTCTGTGTCAGACACTCACCTGTAATCCTGAGGCCTCAGTGACACAGTTCACCTCTCTGTGTCTTCACTTCCAGGTGAGGGAAATCGCAGCTGAGTACTACGATGAGCTCCCACACCACGTCTCCTGGGTGAAGGCGCTGTATGACTTTGTGATGGATGACACAATGAGCCCCTACTCGAGGATAAAGAGGCCTCTGAAAGGGAACGAGGTTCTAAGCAAATAACCATGACCAGGGTCAAAGAAAACCCCTCCCCGGAGCTTTATGATAGCTAACAATGTGGAAATACCTCCCCATTCTGTTTCTCTCACTGGTAATTTAACTTAGAGCACTGTACACGCTCATCAATGAGCTACCTTCCCAGCCTGAATTTTTAACTGGTTAAACTTGGGATCAGTGATGGTCAGAAGCTGTCTTGCTACAATTTAAACTCAGATCTCCACGATATCAAGGATTCACTGTGGTTTTCAGTCAGCTTGGCTGTTGCAGTGCTCAGCTCTGCCTACAGGGCACTTGCTTATTGATAGTGAATTATCATTTCTTGTGGTGTCTTCATCTATGTCTATAACTTGGCAAGCACATCATGAAATGGCTACTTTACTACATGATTTACAACATTAAGTTTTATTTTAATAAAAATGCTAACAGGCTGTGCTGTCAATTAAAATTCGCTTACTGGCTTGTTCTTTGGTGTTTGGTGTTCAATTGTCTTTTCTCTGTATTATATTGTTACATTAGTTCTTGGGGAAACTTAACTTTACATTTTTCTTCCTACAAAAAAGACTAGACAGACTCAGAGGCTGTGGTGGCATATACCACATGTCTTATATATGGTCTGAGGGAGGCTGGGAAGGAGAATCACTTGGCGCCCTCTACTGTACTGAGCTTTATGTAGTTTCTGGGGCTTTGAACATGGATCTACATGCTTGAGTCTCAAGCTTTTCACCCTCTGAACCACCTCCTCAATCTATCGCTGCTGTTTTCAAAAGTTCAGGAGCAATGCGTGTACACCTCAGGAAAACGACCACCCTGCTTCGCCTGACATCATCTCTTTCTAATGCACACACTGGAAAGTAGATAGTCTGCTCCTCATTAAAAGGAAAAAAGTGAGGATCCAAAAATATGAAGTAGGTTCTTTCAAATTGGCCAGCTTCCTCTTAACATGGTGGGGAGCTGGAAGCAGTTCTGAGCTAACCTCATTCTAAGCTTAAGGACTGTCCACTGTCTATAATGATAACTCCTCAGTTACATAGCCACAAAGAGCCTCTCCTTGTCTACATATAAAAGAAAGGGTTGGAAACCGATTTCTTTAGTTAGAAAGGAGTGTCTAGAAGCTGAGACAGAATTTCAGTGATTGGGGAGATGATCACTCATGGGGACGCATGCTTCCTTCACTCTCCTGCCATATCCTTACGCTCCAGGGGGTGCAGCAAGCCATGTCTGAACCAGCGTGGGTTCATACAAGTAAGGAAAGCTGAGAAGGAAAGAAAGATAAGGTTCGCCACATATACACACGTTGCACATATTTGCGATGAGCAGCCTTGCAGTATCTGGCTCATGCTTGCTTATTACATATTGTGTCCTTGCCTCCCTGGTCACTGTCCTGTGCCAGCTCCATGACATTCCTTTCTTCCATGCTCAAGACTGCCACAGTCAGAGCCTCCCCAACACCCTGTACTGGTCCTAATACAGCCAACTCCTTCCCTGCACTCAGCTCTCAGCTCAGAGACCTTCACGTTAAAAGCCTTTCCGATGCATGGTTCCTAAGCATTAGGAATCGTGGAGCAACCAGGCATGAAGAAGCAACTCAGTGGGCAAGAGCTCATCCTCACTCTGACTCCTGAGACAGCTCAAGGACACAGTGTCACCAGTGGTAATCTTTCAGCTCTTCATGGAATTGTACATCCACTGTATCTTCTCTTTTCTCTTCACGGAATTACATATGCTTTTAAAGTCTCTCTGAGCAGTGAGGAAATAGAGTTGCATGTTGGTCAGCTTCAGCCCCTCTTCACTAAAAGTTGATCTTAGGCACTTGAATCCCTGTGATGGGGAACGGACAGAGAAAGTTATTAGGCAAAGAGTCCCATGCCAAACGGCTTTACATTTAAGGATCACTGTCCTGAGTGGATAGACAGGAGAGGAGAGACCTGACCGGAAGCTGTGCTACCCCACTGGTGTCACACCACCTCTCCCACATCATTCTGCATCCCAAGTCTTAGGGAGTTGGGACTAATCAGGGTTTCACAGGTTCAGTGTGAAAGGGGTCCAGGGGACCTAATATGCCTGGGAAAGAGATCTAGAAAGGACACTGATAGTCCAAAGAACTTGCCCACAACTACAGAGTAGTCTAAGATGTGCTCCCCCACAAAAAAACCTTTAGGGAAGCACCACTATCATAAACAATTAAAAGACAGATGAGCATGGTGGCGTGCACCTTTAATCCCAACACTTGAGTGGCAGAGGCAGGTAGATCTATGAATTCATGGCCACCTTGGCACACAGATTCAGTTCTAGAACAGCCAGGGTCACACAGAGAAATCTTGTCTCAAAATAACAAACAAACATTAAAGGGCATAACATTTGGGACTGAAGAGATGACTAAGGTTAAGATTACTGACTTCTCTTCCAGAGGATCCAGGTTTAATTCCCAGCAGCCACATGGGAGCTCACGATTGTCTATAGCACCAGTTCCAGGGACTCAACAACCTCTTCTGGCCCCTGCAGGCACTTATAATCAAGTTTTGTAATCATCATTCTCTTGTCTCTCTGCTCCCACTCTTCTCTCTATAAAAGGTGACTCCAGTAGAGACAGCACTGTGTTCTTGGCTCCTGAGGTCACAGGAAAGACTGATGAGTAATGAGGAATATTAATTACTGTTTGGTAGTTGGCTTTGTCATTCTCAGACTGGGAAAGTATGGAGTATGCCTCTGGTTTCACCGAGGTTAGTTACTTGTTATGCCACTAATTCTATCGATCACTAGCAGGACACCCTTGGCACCTCTGCCTGTAGCTGGTGACCCTCTAGCTGTGGGTCAGTAGATAACAGGATCCAACATTGTTTCCAGGGAACGTCCAGGTAGCTCAGGCTGTTTGAAACCACCCACTCCTCAAGTGGGTGCCTTAAAGAATGAGTTCTGAGTCACAAGAGGAATCACCCCAGAAAAGCCAACAGCCTTTATCTAGTAAAGCTCCTTAGAGATGCTTCTCTTTTCTACTTTTTTCTCCCTTCCATTCATTTCCCCAACCCAATATCTGCTCTGTTCTTGTGGGTTTTTTTTTTTTGATTTGTTAATTCATTTTGGTTTTTTCTATATCTATTTTTCTTGACAGGGTCTTTTTAAAAAATTAGTTCTATCAGTACTAAATATTTTTTCCTTTTTTTAAATTGGATATTTTATTTACTTACATTTCAGATGTCATCCCCTTTCCCCCTTTCCCCTCCCTAGAACCCCCATCCCATCCTCCTCCTCCTTTTTTCATTTATACCATTTTAATTACATGCAAGTATTAAGGTCAGTTCCAGGTTGAGGTACTAGCAGTACAATAGATGCAAGTTAGTCAAGGAACAAGCAAGACAATAAACACAAATAGTCAAAGAACAAGCAAAGCAATAAACAAAATTCCATGAACACTCCTGTGATGACTGTTTCTAAGTGCTTATCAGGATGACAAAGTATCTGAGCCTACTTCCCTGTCTTGGCCCAAAGTCATTTTCATGTCTGAAGATTACTTCCTTGTTCTAGTCTAAGATATAGATTCCTGCCTGAAATTACTTCTTTGTTCTAGCCTAAGATTTAGATTCCTGCCTGAAATTACTTCTTTGTTCTAGCCTAATGTCAGAATTCTGCCTGAAGCCCACTTCCTTGGCCAATGTCACATTCCTGCTAAGTAGCTCATTTCCTTGTCCTTGGCCCATGTCAGATTCTTGCCAAGCAGCCCCAAAAGCTCTCCACATTTCCCCCTTTTTAAATTTCATAAACAAGACTGAGCCTGTTTTAGGTCATTCTGACAAGAATGCCTTCCTTACCCATTGTGGAATATGCATTATCAAAAAGCAATGCACTTCTTAGGTTGGTAAGGCCCTGTGCAGAACCTTGCCCATCCTTGGCTTGCCAGCCTGTTAATCTAATAACTGGGGGGACAGGGTTTTACTACCTAGCCCAGGCTGGCCTGAAATTGGTGTCCTTCCAACCTCAGACTCACCAAAAAAGGAATATCATTAATTTGCAAAGAGGACATGCTGGGTCTGGGTCAGAGTTCTAGAGGTTCTCAGCAAGAGTGATTTGCCCAGTTGCTTTCTGCTGACAGGAGCTCAAGTGGCCTTGGTACCACAGCAGACACCTTTTCACTTAGCAGATACAAAGGAGAAAGAGGACATCTACTGTCCCTTTCAAGGCATTCTCCAATGACCTCACTAGCTATAAACCTCAATAAATACATGTAAGCTGTATTTACATGTATGTACTCATGGGTCAAGTCTATTATTCAAACAGTTCATAGTCTGAGACAGGATACTCTTATATTTAAGATTTACTGTACTACAAAGGGAACTCAAGGGTGTTCTGGACAAACAAAACAAAACCAAAACCAAACCAAAACAAAACAAAAAAACCAGGCTTTCTGAGGTTGGGAATATTGTTCAATAGTAGAGTTGTTGCCAAACATCCTCAAGACCCTAGTATTGATACTAGTACCTTAAATAAATGTATAAATAAGTAAACAAGTATCTGTGGTACATTGACTTAGTCTTTTGTGTATATTCGCAGGAATGGCATTTATTCTAGATTTAGACATCAGTGTAATGTATAATTTTAGACTGTTAAATGTATAGGTGGAAACTGTGAGAGTTCTATAATTAGGTTTAAGGTTTGTTTGGTTTTTTTAAGTCACACTAATATTTATAGTTGCTAAGCTAATTTTCATTACATACATACATACATGTGGGTATTTGTGGGTGCCAGAAGAGTGGGTCAGATTCCCTGCAGCTAGAGTTACAGGGGATTGCAACCCACTACTATCCTGTATAAGAGCAGCAAGTGCTCTTAACCATGGAGCCATCTCTCCAGCCTTTGCTGTTTTCTTAAAGATAGTTATTCTAACGGGGGTGAGATGGGACATCAGTGTAGCCTTGATTTACAACTTCCTCATGTCTAAGCATGCTATTCTTTATTTACAACTTCCTCATGTCTAAGCATGCTATTCTTTATTCACATGATTTTCAGCTATTTGTACTTTATCTTTTTGAGAACTGTCTATTCATTTCATTAGTTCATTAATCAACTGGATTCTTTGTGAAAATATCTTAGTATTTAAATTTTTAAGTACTCTAGATATTAATCTCCTATCAGATATACAGTTGGTAATAATTTCCCTCCCATTCTAGAGGCCTCTGCATTAGCTCAATCCCCATTTACTCAGTTGTTTCCTATGCTGTGTAGAAGCTTTTAAAGTTTATTTAATCCCATTTGTCAATGAATGCTTACTATTTTCTGAACTATTAATGTTCTATTCACTATGCCTATTTCTTGAAGTTCATCGCCTATGTTTTCCTCTATTATTTTAAATTTATTTTTAGTTTTGCCTTAGCTAAGAGTTATAACACTACATTAAATAAGAGTGGAGAGGAAAGATCAGGAATGTCTTATTCCTGATTTCAGAGAAAAATATATTTTGGGTTTTACCCCATTTACCATAAGTTTGATGATAGATTTGATGTGTTGAAGTGTATTTCTCCTATTTCAAGTTCAGGTTAGAAATCATGAAAGGAATGTTCAACTTTGATAAAGGCCTTTTCTGCATCCATTTAAATGACTATATGACTTTCCTCCAATTTTTAATGTTGAATATTTCATTTTTAATTTGCTTATGTTGAACTACCCTTGCATTCTTGTAATAAAGCCAACTTGATTACAGTGAATAAATCTTTTTAATTTGTTGACTTCAGATTGCAAGCATTTATTGAGATGTTTTGTATTTTGTTTTATTTCTGATTTGTGTTTTTTGCCCAAGGTTTCACTCTGAGCTCTGGATGGCCTGGAACTAACTCTGTAAAACAGGCTGGCCTTGAACACACAGTCCTCTTCCTCTGCCCGCCAAGTGCTAGACTTAAAGGCATGTGCTGCCACATGCCTGACTTATTGATGAGTTATACATCCATATTAGTGGTGGTTTGTATAGGTAAGGCCCCCACAGACTCATGTATTTGAATGTTTGGCTCACAGGGAGTGGCACTATTGGAGGTATAGCATTGGTGGAGCAGGTGCAGGCTTGTTGGAAGTGAGTTACTGTGTGAGAAGGCTCTGAGGTCTCCTATGCTCAAACTTGGTTGGGAATTTAGCTGAGTGGTAGAGCGCTTGCCTAGCAAGAGCAAGGCCCTGGGTTCAGTCCTCAGCTCTGAAAAAAAAAAAGATGGATGTCTTGTAACTATGCTCAAACTTCACCCAATGTGGCAGAGTCTCCTTCTACTGCCTGTAGATAAAGATTAGAATCTCAACTCCTTCTCCAGCATGCCAGCCTGAATACTGCCATGTTTCCTGCCATGGACTCAATCTCTGAAGTTATAAGACAGCCCCAAGCAAATGTTTTCCTTTATAAGAGTTGTCTTGGTCACAGTGTCTCTTCACTGCCACAAAATGACAATATTCATCAAACTCACTAGCTTGCAATCTTCTTTTTGCCTATGCTTACCATTTTTGGTGTCAGAGTAATACTAGCTTCATAAAGTGAGTTTGGTAGTATTTCTTTCCTTTGTGCACTATGGAATGATTTGAAGATTAGTGTTAGTTCTTAAAATGTCTAATAGATTTTAGCAGTGACTCCAATCAGGTCTGAGGTGAGGTGGGCGGGTGGGGAAGTATTTTTTAGGAATCTTTTTATTAATGCTTCAATTTTATTACTCATTTGCTTTAGTTGTTTATACACCTGTGACTTATTTTTGGTAGGCCATTTCTACACATTTATCCATTTCCTCTAGATTTTTCCATGTATTGAAAAGTATTTTCAAAGTATTCCTTATTGGTTCTGAGTTTCATAGTTTATCAGTTGTAAAGTAATGTCTTCCTTTCCATTTCTAATTTTCTTGGTTTGGTTCTCTGTCTTTTGTTTGATTAAGGGCTTGTCAGTCTCATTTACCTTTTTAATAAATCAACTGTTTCACAGATTATCTTATTCTTTTCATTTCCATTTCATTAATTTGTGATCTTTATTATTCCTTTCTACATTATTGAACTTCTGTCCTCAATCCATGTCCTCTGCTGACAACAGAGAAGAAAGGGGTGAGGAATATGAGAAAGAACAAAAATGGCCTATAGAATTAGATATCAAGTAAGAGAAGTTAGAAAGGGAAAGAGGGGTAATGGAGAAAACACGTAATAAAATACTGTATGTATATATTTTAATTGCTTTGCCTTGATTAGAGTTTCTATTGTTTCAATGAAAGTTCATGACCAAAAGCAAGTTGGGAAGGAAAGGGTTTATTTGGCTTACACTTTCACAGTACTGTTCACCATCAAAGGAAATCAGGACAGGAGCTCAAGGCTAGAACCTAGAGGAAGGAGCTGATGCAGAGGCCATGGAAGGATGTGGCTTACTGGCTTGCTTCCCATGACTTGCTCAGTTTGCTTTCTTACAGAACTTGGGACCACCAGCAGAGGAATGGTACCATCTATGATGGGCTCAGCCCTTCCCCAACTGAGTTTCTCAGTTGAGGTTCTCTCCTTTTAAATAACTCATTTGTGTGTCAAGTTGACATAAGATTAGCCAGCACATTATACTAGTCTTGTAATCAGAGATGAGGATGTGATTCAGATGGTAGGGTAAGTGGAACCCCTGGATTCAATCCACAGTGCCGCCTAAAAACAAGCATGGCGGTATATGTTTGTAACCCTCATTCAGAACGTGGGGGAGAAGGATCAGGAATTGCAAAGTCATCCTCTACTACACAGAAAGTTAGAGGCCAACATGAACAACATGAGACCCTTTTCTCAAGAAAATGTCCTAGTCACAGAAGAGAATGTTGTGAGAAAAAATAGGGAAGAATTTATAGTAGAAATATATCAGTTAAAAAAGTAAGAGTAGTGGCCCACACCTTTAGTCCCAATACTTGGGAGGCAGAAGTAGACAGATCTCTTGGAGTTTGAAGCCAGTCTGGTCTATATAGAGTCAGGACAACTAGACCTACATAAAAAGACCCTGTCTAGAAACAAAAACAAAAACAAAAAACAGAAAACAAACAAAAACAAAAAACCCACAACAACAGAAACAAAAACAAATTTGGAAATATGTGGTTCTCCACTGCCTAGAGATTCTACTTGCCTATGGTAGTACAGTCAGTCTCTATTTTGTTTTCCTTCTCTGATTGCTTTGAGTTGGTGTCTTCTCACAATAATTGATTCTTTACAGCACTTGACTGTGTCAATGTCTTCATTTGTTTCCTGAAACTATAGGGTGTAGTTCATGTGGCCAAGCAGTGTGCTCTTTCCATCTCCAGGAACCTTGAAGGACTACTGTCAAACATTTCACCCAAGGCCACACAGGACCTTCAAGCTTCTATAGTTGTGGCAGGGCACAGCAGCTCTGACATTTCACTCTTTGGCTTCTATTGTTGCTGTTTCTTCTTCCTCCATGGTAGCTCTGGTAGCTAGCTTCTCTATTTGGCCCCAAGATGGGGACATGAGCTCCACTACAGCTTACAGTGCAGACAGGGCTAAATTGTGGGGCTCTCCATGGTGCTGACTCACATCTTTTCTTCGGGCCAACTCTCAGAGCTTAATTGCCTGACACCTGCTCAAGGTTTCCAAAGTAGGGACTACAAGGAAGGAATCTTTCTTAATCTGTAGAACTGCAAGCTGCAGACTCAACAAGGGCATTTCAAAATGGCTTCCTGCAGCACACTGTCCAATGTAGAGATGATTTTCCAAACACAAATATACTGCTTTGTAGATTTGATTAGTTTTTTAGACATGGCTCCATTCTACATTTGAGACTCAGTTGGCACTCAATATATATACACCAGGCTAACCTCAAACCCAAGTTTGGGATTACAGGCATGAATCACTATGCCGAGTCAGCAACTAGTTTTATAAACCTGTTCAGTTAGACAGCAAATCTGCTCAGTGGGGAGACCGGTTATGTTTTCTAAATCTGTTATGAAATTTTGGGGAGTGTGTAGGCTTCAAAACCTACTTTAATAAGGGTTCTCAAATGCTTCAACTGCCCCCCTTCTAGCCCACTGTCCAAAGGTAGGGGGAAAGATGGTAAACAGGACAAGGGAACATGCTTAGAAGTAGTTGTTTGGGATGATTCCTATCTCCGTTTCTCAGGATACCAGCAGTTCAGTTCAGTAGTGTCAGGATACTGTCACCAAATACCAATCAGCAACATGGCATTATCCAGCAGAAACTAGCAGGCCTCTGCCAAATCAGCGTAAGTCAGCTAGTCAGCAGCGTGACCAGGACCAGCTGGAATGCCACAAGTTCTCTGCTGTGCTTCTCTTAAGAAGTGAGGATGAGGTGGGCTCCCATCTCCATCTCCATCCTGCTGATGGGTGACTGGACACCCTCGTGGCTGTCCGGTGCAGCCTTGTGAGAGCTCAAAATGAACTATACACCCGGCACCACCAGCTTCATTGAGGACATTGACAGATGCCAGAAGAGGGCATCAGATGCCCTGGAACTGGAGTTAGAAAAAAGCCAAACCTCATCTTGTACAAGAGGTGCAGTGTTCTTCACTGTTGAGCTGTTTCTCTAGCACCTCGAAGCTGTATTCATCATCATAAATAAAAGCACTTGGTGATACTTTGAGATGGGAGAACACTTACAGGTTTTTGGGTTTGGTTTTTTCCTCTTTTTTCTTTTTTTTTTTTCAAAAATTTTTATTGGGAATATTTTATTAACTTATAGCTTTTAAAGAAGCACTGATCAGTTTGCTAACTTAGTGCTCCATCAGACTGTGAAGCTAATTCATGTAGGCAAAAGTATGGTGATATTCCTCGAGGGATTTTCATGTTCAGAGGAGAAAATGTGGTCCTACTAGAAGAAATAGACTTGGAGAAGGAGAGTGACAAACCCCTTCAGCAAGTGTCTATTGAAGAGATCCTAGAAGAACAGAGGGTAGAACAGCAGACCAGACTGGAGGCAGAGAAGCGGGAGGTCCAGGCCCTTAAAGATCAGGGTCTCTCTATTCCTTGAGCAGACACTCTGGATTGAGTACTGAATCCTTGCTCAGAGACTGCTCTAGAGGGCAGGTGCTGTCACCTGGTCACCTCACACATTTCACCAGAGTATCACATTGAAAAGTGATACTTTTACAGATGCCAAAGAAATCATGGGATTTTTTTAAACAAAATTATTGTATATTAGTTTTGCTTTTCTTCTTCCAACAGTCTCAACACATAGTTACGGCTGACCTAGAACTCACTATGTAAACCAGGATGACCTCTAGCTTGTGGGATTGCAGGTGGGCTCCACCAGCCCCGTTTTACTGTTTAAAGAAACAGTGGCATGACCTCCCCTCACTTAAGTCATGTAAAGCCAAGAATCATGTCTTTATAGTGCTTTTATCTCAGTGTTTACATTTCTTTTCAAAAAATATTTCATTTACTTGTAAATAAAAAATGAATCTCAGAAATGTCAAAGAATGTGAAGATCAGTCACGAACCAACGAAGAGTTGCACAGCTAGCTTATGCAAGCACCCCATCATGCTGAGTCCTGCTAGTCTCCCCAAACGTTACATGTTCTATCATGGGTCTTGCCTCATCAAAACATGTGAGTGCATCACATGACACAAACAGAAAATTTCACTCCAGAAGTCATTTGTTCCCCAACCATTTCTGTATCATGTGGCTTTTGTCCTTTGTATCACCTCTCCAGTGCCCTTAGTCTCATAAGTTTTTGTCCTGTCCAGCAGGACATTAAACAGGGGTCCAGGGAGGTCACTTGAAAGAGAGTAGGGGGATACAGGCAAAGACGCAAAGAATGGCGATCTGTCTATAGGCTGATCAGATTGCAAATTTTACTTTTTCACACAGAGGTTATATACACAAAAAGGCAGGATGTGGGGAAAGGGGATGACACAGGAGTGTAAGTGTTTCTAGGGGAAATACAGATATCTTCCAGAACAGAGTATCAGCTGGGTGAAGCTTCAGGGGACAGGTCACTCCAACTCCACCTATGATTCACTTGTCCCTATCTAAGTTAGGGATAATAATAATAATAATAATCCATCAAGGTTACTTATCTACAAGGTTTATGACTGAGACCCGGCAGCTTTCCACCAAAGCTGCTTGTTTACAATAGCTTCTAGCCATCTGTTTCAAGGTTTGTTCTGAGACCCAAGACTGTGCTAGCAGGCTGGCTTTAAGCCTATGGCTGATTCCAGGCCTTCAGTGTACAAGCAGAGATGCCCCTGACAATTTCTGATACTGAAGTACTCAAATTTTCTGAGGCTTTCTCCTTGCCTTTAGTGGTTCCTTATCTGGAGCAGGGATGACACATTTGGGATGGAAACCAAGAATGAACGTCCTTTCCTACTGTTCTGCTTCCTAAAGCTTTCCTGTTTGCTTTGCAGATACTTCAGTGTCTGCCTACCTCAGGTAACTCATTATTATTCCCTTGAGATCCTGTACTTGTCTTCAAGCATTTTTTCAGAAAAGCTCCTTTTAAGGTCGTGAAACCTCAGTGAACTAACTGCACGTAGAGCAATGCCTAGCCCCAACTAGTAATGCTTTCTGTGATAGCTATTCCTGATTGTCAACTTGACTATATCTGGAATAAACTACAATCCAGAAATGGAAGGCACACTTGTGATCCAGATCTTGAGGCTGAAAGACCCAGGCTTCTGACTGGGATCTGGATATGGGATAGCATACGCTTTTGATCCAGATAGTGAGGCAGAGTGGCCAGGAAAAGTTTAGGCCCAGGCAAGGTGGTACATGCCTTCAATCCAGGAGACTGAGGTAAGCAGATCTCCGAGTTCAAGGCCAACCTGGGACATGGTGGTACACACCTTTAATCTTGGCTATACCCTCTGCTGGAGGCCTACTAGATTCTTGGACTTCCCATTCACAGTTGCCCATTGTTGGGTTAGTTGGACTACAGAGTGTAAGTCATTATAATAAATCTTTTTAATATATAGACATTCCATAAGTTCTGTGACTCTACAGAACCCAAAGACATTGTTTAAACATGTCAGGCTTGGCACACGGTAAGTATGAAATTAATTAGCCTATGTGGACAGTCTTCACATAAGAGAGAAGGTCCTTAGAGTCTTAACTATAAGGTATGCCCTGAGTGGACAAATCATCAAAATGGCAGTTTCTTGGTTTGGAAGTTAGGCACTCATAACACAGGATCACATCACTCAAGAACCAAGTTGTGTTTACTCAAGGGAATCCAGGGCCTCTATAGCTCCCTTTGTGTGTACAGCAGAACAGGATCCAGGGCCTCTATAGCTCCCTTTGTGTGTACAGCAGAACAGGATCCAGGGCCTCTATAGCTCCCTTTGTGTGTACAGCAGAACAGGTTCTGTGCGGCCAAGACCTTTTCTATTCTAGGTTCTTTCAGCTCAAAGGCCATTTCTTTGGGAAAAAAATAAAACTCTTTTTATTTTGGTTTGTATTATTTGGGTTTTGTTTTTCCTTGTTTTGAGGCAGAGTCTCACTATATAGCCCAGGAAGTGCTGGAGCACCCTATGTGATACAGGCTAACATTGGACAAGTAGATCCACAAGGGCTGAAATACAGACCCAGGTACCACTCTAGACTGCCACATGCTCCCTTACCTCATAATCTATAACCCAAACCGTAGGGAGGTTAAGATTTGCTACTTAGAACTCCCATGACTTCACAATCCCTACATGGTTAAACTCCTTAGAAAATTCTTATTGAAAGTGTGACATTCTGCAGTGGGCAAGATACCTGAGATGAGCCAATCTGAAATAGTAAAAACTAGCTCTGAATGCTTTTACCCAACTGGTATGTTCTGGTGCTATGGGCTTCTAGCAGCACAGTATCAGTTATAGTCCAAGCAAGAAAGTCCAGATCACTAGTACAGCACAGGCTCTTGCCACAAAGAACTCTTGCTCCAGAGCTCATGGATGCAGCATTTATAAAGGCAAAAGCTATGACATTAGTCGCAGAAAATCCTGAATTTGCTGCCACACTCAGTGGTACGAGGTTGGAGATGGTTGAAAGAGCACCCTGACAAAATAGAGTAAGATCATTGGCAGGACAGCTAAGCAACCTGAGATTGAGTTCATGGTGCCATTTTTCCCCATCTGGATACTACTTCTGGGTATTCCCACATAGGTAAATTTCTTTTCTTTCTTTCTTTCTTTCTTTCTTTCTTTCTTTCTTTCTTTCTTTCTTTCTTTTTTTTTTTCAGATTTTATTAATTTTATGCATATGAGTACACTGTTGCTGTCTTCATACACACCAGAAGAGGGCATCAGATCCCATTACAGATGGTTGTGAGCCACCATGTGGGTGCTGGGAATTGATCTCTTAACCGTTGAATCATCTCTTCAACCCTCAGGTAAATTTGTCATGCTTAAGTTGGAAGAGTAGTACCTCAAGGGTTCTTGTACAAAAGGACATAGGCCAGTCATGAAAAACTTGAAGAAACATTCCCAACCAAGATGTCAACAGCACTTCCAAGTGCTAATTTATGAAGCCTTCCAACCTCTACTCCTCTTGTCAGTATCAGCAAACTCTCAATCTTTATTTCTATAAAATGTGGATGTCAAAGATCCTGTTGAGCTGGGAACACCACATAAGAACACATTAGAGCGTCAAGCAGTCTACAGAGTACGCTCGAAAGGTGTTATCTGAAGAAATGTTGTAACTTATTTTCTGCCCAGTAACTGACTTCTGTTCAACTTGTACTGCAGCAGATACAACCTGCATTTTATATCCAGGCCACCAGAAATAAATGTACTTCGACCCAACGTTCAGTTGTCAAGAAAATCTGATATGGCAGATGGTGTTTCCATTTGGCATATAACAAGTTCAGCACTGGGCTCGACTGTTCAGACTCACTACTTAAAGCTTTCTGGCATTTACTTCTAATTCTCCAATCATCCTCATCATCTACCTCTACTGATCCCAGTTTGGTTTTCTCTCTGTGTTGGTCTCTTTCTGGGATCCAGTACTGTGTCATTCTGCTTAGTACCTATAAACCTCTGTCAATTCCTCACAAAAAAGGAGACATGTTGACCTCTGTAACCATAACTCTGATTTTATTCAATTGTATTTTTCCAACTGTGTATGTGTGTGTGAGAAACGGGCGGGGGGGGAGGGGGGGGGGGGGGGAGAGACAGACATCCACACGGTCAGAGTAAAACTTCTGGGGGGTAGGCATGGCAGTGGCAGAGATACCCACAGGGTCAGAGTACAATTTTTAGGAATTAGTCCTTTCTTTCCACCATGTGAGTCCCCAGGATCAAGATCAGGTTGTGAGGCTTGGTAGCAAGTGCCTTTACCTACTCAATCAATCATCTTGCTAGCCTATTATTTCATTTGTTTTATAAAAATGTTTAATTTTTAAAAAGTATGGGGGGGGGGCATGCATTTGCGCACAGGTGCCCATGAAAGCCAGAAGTGCAGGATCCCCTGTAGCTAGTTTTGAGCTGCCTATGTGGTGCTGGGAATCAAACTTGGTCCTCTGAAAGAGCAGTATGTACTCTTAATCACTAAGCCATTTATCTCTCCAGCTCTGTCATTCTTAAATTCTTAAAAGGACTTTGCAGAAGAACTTCTTAAAAACTTAAGAAGAAAATGAAATAACCAGACCTGTTTAAACACTAACAGCAATACTTAAATGAAGTTAGATAAAATAATCAAGACACAACATAAAATCTCTCATAAAACATCAGCTTAGAAATTCACTAAAGACACAATCTGAGACAATATGAACATCTAACCATAATAATGAATAACACTGAAAAAAATTATCCCCTGAATCTGGTGAGGGTAGAACACATATATGAGAGATGAAATTATCTTCCCCCACACAGGTGTGAATTAAAAAGGAGAATGAGTAACTCGGTAGTAAGAAGCCTGTTAGAACCACTTGAACCAAGTGGTTCAGTGACAGCACCGCGTTGCACTACCACCTGAGAGGACGCAGAGAAGAGCTTTACCACTCTATCTTCAAAGAGATAAAAGGAAGCCAATCCAACTACTGACCCAAGAAGTTCAAAAAAGCTGGATATAGGGTGCACTCCTTTAATCTCAGCACTCGGGGAGCAGAGGCACGCAGAACTTTTAGAGTCTGAGGCCAGACTACTCTACACAATAAATTCCAGGCCAGCCAGAGGTACATACTAACTATCCCCAAACAAAACCAAACCCCAACAACAACAAAAACTTGTAGAAACTCTAAGGAAGACTTAACACACTGGAAAAGCTAACTCAGAGCAGATTCCTTTACTATAAATGACATCATATAAGCTGAGAAAGACTGACTAGAGCTAGAGAGTTAAATAGTGGCAATATGTTTTTGATGGTTAGTTATGTAGAAAAATATCCTGAAAATTACAGAAAACTGATATGAAGGTATATTTGAGGGGATGGGATGTGAGGTGATCAATTCTCAAGGAAACTGGTTTTTGTAACTTTTATGCATGATCAAGAGAGTTCAAAATAAAACTTTATTTGAATAAGCCTTTATCGGTTCTTTTTTCTCTTTCTTAAAAAGGAGGAAGGGAGTTTTTCCACAAAGCTGGTCAGATGGGAAACACCATTTTCTTCAATTGGACCTCATTAATTTGAAAACAAAATGCCTACAATAAGATCATCTGTGTCAAGCTGAAAGAAGACACTTCAGAGCCGAGTGTGATTCGTGGTGAGTTCCGTGCACCAGACACCTCCATGCCAGTTACTGCAAATGTCACTGACTGAGGGACCTCTGCAGAGCTTCATACATCACTTGATCCTGTAAGGATAAAAAATACCATTGTGTTAATCAATCAGTTAAGGGATGGAAGGTGTAACCTGTAAATTCCTACATTGAAGCCCCAACCACTGGGACCTCAGAGTGTGGTTGCCTTGGAGACAGGGCTTCTGCAGAGGTGAGAGGTGAAGTTGAGCCTCAGTCCCAAATGGCTGGGGTTGCTGTACAAGAGGAAGTTTGGACACTGAGTGCATAACTAGAAGGACATGTGGAGACAGAACAGAGAGGACACCTGCAGGGACAAAGACCACAGAACTCTGACAAGGTGACATCTTGATCTTAGACGTGTGTCTCTGTTGCTTAAGGTGCCTGTCTATGGCTCTTTGCTACAGCAGCCCTAACTGCTGGACCCAGAGAGTCTGCCTTGCTACTGTGCCTAGAGTCTGTAGAGTTCCTTTCTAGGATATGCCATGATTTCCATCATTGTCCAGGAAGTTTGCACACAGGTCAAGAGGTATTTATACTTGTAAACTACCCTGAGACCTGATGGAAACAGGAGACTAAAGAAAAGCCCTCTAAAGTGGTGTCTAAACATTCCAAGAAACTGCCAGGATGGCTCCCACGTGACTGTTCCACTCTGTACAGCACAATGCATGAGACTTGGAGCATCCCACATCCTCACCTCCCTTGCTGTGGTCAGTCTTTCAAAGTTCTGTCAATGTAGGAGGTATGTAGTGGAAGCTCACTGATGCCACATGAACCTTTTCAGTGTCACGTGGCAATTCCACTCTTACCTATTTATCCCAAAGAAAAATACAATGTGTTCTGCTTTATTTCCGGCTATTTAGAATCTATCTTAGGGCCAAAAGTTCAATCCTTACCCTCTACATAACAGAGAGAACTCTCACAAGTTACCTTCTGATTTATGCTTACATGCTATGGTACACGTATGCTCCCCACCACACACAAGTAAAATTTATTTTTAAAAGCCAATTATGCTAAGTGTGGTGGCTCATGCCTACAATCTAATACAATTCCTATGCTTTTTATTTAATAATATGTTTGAGAAATATCTTTTCGTCTTTCGAGTAGCTATACCATTTCATTACATGAACATTTAAAGTTTTGGCTTACTATATATGCCAGTGAAGAGAGTATTGTAGCATATAGCTATAATCCTGAAACTTAGAAGGCTGAAGCAGGAGTCTCAGGAGGTTGAGGATAGCTTAGGCTATACAAAGAAACTATCTTTCAATAAAAAATAAACAAAAGAAAATAAAAAGATAAAATTCCTGAGTTCTTTAGAACTGATGTCATATCCCACCTCTTTTCTAGACACCAAGGAATGTTTCTTACCTTTATTGATATGGATGGTTTTACTTTCCTGAAAGCTTCTTCAAAGTGCTTATGACTGACCTTAAGATCACCTGTGGAGGAAATGCAAAAATACACATCTCAGTATAGTACCACAAGAAAAGAAAACTGTGAGGGGTGACCAAATGGAACCTATTCAAGCACATGTACATATGCCCTCTCCAGTTCGGCCTCACCGAGAATCCTTCCATTTCATCTCAAGAAACAGGACTGCTGGTAGTCAGTCTGTCTCTCAGGAATGCTGGGATGGAAGAAAGCCAGCTGAAGTTGAGCTGTGCATGCTGTTCACACTGTCAGAAATGACCAATGTGATCTCAGGTAGGAATAACTTAAGAGATTATAAGAAGAGATGGACGACAGAGCTAGAAGTAACTGAGAACTAGTATTACCACCCAAGGGTATAAAAAAAGATTTATTTACTTTATTTATATAAGTATACTGTCGCTGTCTTCAGACACATCAGGATCCCATTACAGATGGTTGTGAGCCACCATGTGGTTGCTGGGAATTGAACTCAGGACCTCTGAAAGAGCAGCCAGTGCTCTTAACCACTGAGCCATCTCTCCAGCCCGCCCCCCACCCCTTTTTTTTTTTAGATCTTTGAGACAGGGTTTCTCTGTGTAAACCTGGCTCTCCTGGAACTCAGTCTGTAGACCAGGCTGGCCTCAAACTCAAAAATCCACCTGCCTCCGCCTCCCAAGCGCTGGGATTAAAGGCGTGCACCACCACCACCCAGCAGTGGGTATGTTCTTAAATACAAATTTACACCACTGAGTAACAAAGGCTAGAAGTCCTCAAGGACAAAACCACTAAGGGTACATATGTATATCACAAAACTGGATTAGATAGGGTTAATTTTTATAAGGCTAGTTGGTAAAATAGCTAAATGCTAAAATATAACTTGGTTTACAATGTTAATGTGATAATGTAAGTGATGACAATTTATACTCAAAACAGTAAACAGATGTTAGGATAATATATTTACCTAAAATAAAATAATACATGTTGCTGAACATGTCACTGAGTAACTGGAGAACAGAGTTGCCTATGATTTGGGTAAGGTATTAGCTCAAAGTCTCTAAAGGCCAGAGAGCTAAAAATGACAGCCACAGCAAAGCAGAGATGACAGCATTTGTTATATGTATATACAAAAAATAACCAGGCAAATAAGTAGCAACTCCAATATATGGGAAAGACCTGTTAATTTTTAGTCACCAAACATACTCTAAGATAGTGGTCAGATTCAGCTTACAAAGTGGCATACATGACTGTGGATTTGACTATCACGGAGGTCGGGGCAAGGAGGATATGACAGACACGCTAAAGACCGCTTTGGTTTCTTAAGCCTGGGATTACAAGTACACAAGCAAACGTGGCTCTCATTGTTGTTAATACAATGTTCTAAGTTTGTTTATTATCATTAATGTCTAAAAGGAAAAGAATACAACTTGTGAAAAACTTTCTAATGAATGTATGCATATGTGCGGTACATACTGCCATTTTATTTTTTATTTCAAAGGGAAGAAAATAATCAATATATAGAAAAACTGTGTATTTCTTCAGTGCTTTAAAATATCCAGAATGATAAACTAAATGTAGAAATCCTGGAGAACTTCATACCTGTTCCAATTCCAGTCTTCTGTCCTGTTATTTCTTGTCTCAGGGCACAGAGAGAAGCTTCTCGTACCAAAGCAGAAAGGTCTGCACCCCTAGAATGAAAGAAGTGTTCTTATGTATTCCTAGGTAGTGTAAAAGCCAAGAAAGATGTTTACTTATAATATACTTAACGGTGAAGAAAAAGAGCAATGAATGAAAGTGGAATAGGAGCAGTAGGAACAGCTTTTAGCTTCACTTACAGAATTATCAACCTTTAGAAGAAAGGGACTTGAGGAAGGTGTGATACAATGAAAAATAAAATGTCCTTCCTCTTAGCCATAGATACTAATGTTGACATAAAACATCTAGTCAGATACTAGAGTATAATGACCTCAATTCAATTCCTAGAAACCACATTAGTAGCGGAGGAAGATGAGGGGGGAAAAGGAAGACGACGAAAAGGAAAAAGAAGAGGAAAAAAAGAAGAAAGAGGAAGAAAAGGAAAAAAGAAAGAACAACCCAGTCCAAGTTATAGGCAGGCAGATCCCTGGTGTTCACTGATGGGTGAGTCAGCCTAGTCTAATAGACAAGAGCTTCAGGATTTAAAACAACAAAACAAAACAAAACAAAACAAAACAAAACAAAACAAAATGCAAAACCATTGTCTCAAAACTCAAGTAGCTTCTGAGGAACAATACCTAAGTCCCTAAGGTAGTCTATACTGACCTCTTCAGGAACCTGCACACACCTGCATAAATATATACGTGTGCATGCACAAACATACACACACTCCAAGCAGTAGAAACTTTACACATAAAGCTGAGTGAACAGACACAAATACACACCCAAGCTTAGTCTGTGTAATTATTCCAAGTAACAACAGCAGGCTGAGTCAGCACAGTCCTAAGAGGTAATGAAATATCTGTGTTGACTGGCCTTTCCTATACTGCAGCTCTAACATGATCCACAAAGATTCTCCAAGAAAGAACTTGAATTCTAGAACTAAAGTCTCAGTTTCAGATATCAAATAATCAAGTGCCTGTGTCACTACTCAAGAACAGCTCGCCCTTAACGATGAAAATCCTCACTCTCTCGTCTTACTTTCCTGTGGAAAGCCTCGTATTATCTGGCCTCAGTCTATAGGCATATACCAAGCACCATAGGTATTAGGGACGATCAATAGGGCTTTTAAAATTAGAGTGGCTGGGGCACCTCAGGTAAACGACAGGAATAAACATTAAAACTCAAGGCAGAACTACCAGGTGTCCTGTTTCGGTTGCAGACTGCCAATGGCACACGAATGCAGGGAACATACAGCTTTGCAGATGTAACTAAGGAATTTGATATCCAGTGAGAAACACATGCAAACTGTACATATTCTGAAAAGAGAACTTACAGCAAAGTGTAACAACCTGGTTAGGGAAGCTTGAGTGACAAAAGGGACAATCTATGCCAGGAATTCAGCCTCCAAATCGGCAGGCAAGAAAGCAGCAAGAACCAGTCAGGCACTGGGAAACATTAGCTTTTGCAACAATGTGAGAAATGGGCTTCTTTTCCTTTCCTGCTGATGAAGAAACTCTACTCCAGAGATTTCAGACAGCAGAGACTTAAATACTTACGTATAGCAATTACAACGAAGGTCATTAGCAATTGTTTCCAAATTTACATCTTCATCCAGTGGAGGTTTGGTGCCATTCTGAATAAGAGAGAAATATGAGATTTGTTTGAGGCATTAAAGAATTATATGTATCTGTGTCACTGGTTCTTAATGAAAAAGAATGGCTGATGACTAAGGTCCAAAAGCAATGTAGCATGCCATGGGTTTCAATCTGGAGAACCAGGGTAAGATGCAGACTTAAGTGTGAGAAGCTGTAAAGGCAAACCACTGACACTCGTGAAGTTGGAGGGATTTGTGTCATGAAACTGACTGAAGGAGAATAATAGTATTGAACCCAGCATGTTGAGCACGAAAGGAGGCTGCTCTACACTGGACTCAAGATGTTGTTTTTTTAATCTCTCATCTAAAACCCAAAATTGACAATGGAACCAATTCCTTCCAGCTCATAATTACAGATGCTAAAAACGACAAGGCTCAGAAAAACCTCAGAATTTCAACACTGAACATAAGCACCACGTACAGGAACCATGCTTACTAATGTTCTCAGTAGATTACACGCCAGAAGAAAACACTACACAGTTTAAAAAAAATATTTTTACAAAGGTGAGTTAGTGGTTAAGAGTCCTGGCTGCTTTTCTAAGAGAACTAGGGTCAGATTTCTAGTACCCACATGGTGGTTCACAACCATCTATAACTCTAATTCTGGGAGATTTGATACTCTCTTCTGGCCTCCATAGGTACAGCATATGTAGTCAATTCATACACATGAATCTTTAAAATCCAAAAAAAATAAAATTTTACAGTTAAAACTGTGTGCATATATGGGTACACATATGCCAAAGCATGCAAGAGGAGGCTGGAGAAAAAGTTGATTCTCTCCTTCCACCATGTAGGTTCTGAGAACTGAACTCAAGGTCTTCAGGCTTAGAGGCAGGTACCTTTATCCTCTGAGTCCTCTTACCAGTCGCCACTATAGCTTTTAATGACTGAAAATGTTGTGACAGTTGAATGGTAGGTTCAAGAATATTACTGTCCTGATACAGGACTTACTTATGCATTCTATCTTCTTTCCTTTGAGTTATATATATATATACTACATTATAAAATAACTATTTTAAGAAATGCACACATGAATAAAGATGCCAATGAGTTAATCTTAGCATCAGATAGCAACACTGCAGGGTACTGTCACTGTGGGATCCAGCAGACAGCTACCTTGTGCAACTGTTTATCACTCCACCCAGATCCAAAGAAACTTTGCATGTGTCCCAGCAAGGCCTATTCAAAACCTACAGAGACCCTGGGCTCTAAGAGCCACTGTCATGATAAATATCAAACCTATCTAACACAGGGCCAAGGAATCAGTTCCTGTGCCTATTTAATACAACTTTACCAGTGACTAAGTTCTGCATATAGCAAAAAACAATTCTAAAGCCAGGTTGCATGACCATTAAATACCTCTCAGTTGTCGCAGCCTGGACAGTTATTAGCCCTGGACAGGAAGTGTCTAGAAGGGAGCAGAAAGGCAACTACCGAAGACATGTATATATCTGTGCACAGGAGCTGCCAGGAGGGGCTTTCAACCTCAATGTCACACAGCACACGGAACCTCCCACATATATTCTATATGTTATTAAACTTTTACCTTAAACCTTCTACATCATTAAAGTTTCTACATCAAAAGCTCAATCATAAGGAACAAACTCACTAGATATTACCTGAGGATTCCTGTATAGTTCTCAATACCTAAATTCTATTCTTGTCAAGCTGGTACTCACAAGCCCAGGATATGCACAGAATGCACTTCTCTGACCTTTCCTAACACTGGACTTAAGGAACTGAGCTTGAATTCTGTCCTGCAGCTGGCGAGACAATCTGACTTGCTCTGGCTCATTCCAAGGGGCGTTTTACTGTGATGTTAGTAGGATATCGCTTAAGACATCATTCAACACATCCTTTGTGTGGAGCAACTATCAACTTTCTATACCTATCATATCTATAATCTAAGAACTTGTGGGGGTGAAGGCAGGAGGCTCAAAATTCATAGACACTGCACTACACAGTAAACTCTATGAAACTACAGGCTACATGAGATTGTCCAAGAACAAAACAACAAATCACACTGCAATTTCTACAAAGATTGTGGAGAGCACAACATAGAAAAAATTAGTCCCAGCTAGCCTATCACTGAAGCATAAAGACAATAAGCAAGAATTCTTAAATTGAAAATAACTCAGGAATAGAGTTGAATAAACTACCAAGGAATAGAATGAACCCAATAATGACATAGTTACAGATCAACCAAAATAAACTACAAAATGTATTTGGGAGAAAAAAAAAACCTGGCAAATGTGCTACTTTGAATACTATATCTACTGAAACACATTCTGAATACTGACTACTGAACAGAATGCCAGTGTGATAAAACTGGACAAAGATATACAAGGAACAAACACTGGGCAGTGGAAGGAGAGAATTACAAAAACACTAATTATTTCATTAATTAAATGTAAGTGTCCAAAACGAAGCATGGCTGGTGCGATGGCTCACATGTGTAATCCTTGCACTTAGAAAGCAGAAGCAGGGCTGTGACAACTTACAGCTGGATTACACAGTGACACCTTTTCAGGCTAACTTTAAAAAGTCACAACTTCCAGCAGAAAGTTTCAAGCCAGTCCAGGCTACAGTGAGACTTTATCTCAATAACAGTAACAATAACAATAGCAAATAAGAACAACAAAGCTAACTATGCTAACTCAGAAAGCAGAATTTACTATGAAGATGTCAAATCAACGTGTTTCTGAATGTTCCTGATGGATCTGTATTTACTTTCTTTACATTCTAAAGCTTCATTCTCTATTTCAGACAGGATGATCTAATGATCAAATATTTAAAGACATGGGGAACATGATTACAAGGACATCTGATAACACTTGTTGAACACTAAGTCCAATCCTTCATTTAATTTACCTTCATTGTGAGTAAGAAAAAAGAAGAATGGACCATGTGTTTAGTGCTCAGTTTGGGAGATGGAGGCCTGGTAAACATTTAAGCTCTAGGAAAAAAACAATCAGCTAACCTAAATTACTACCTGGATAACTTTAAAAATCATATGAGTTGGGCTGGAGAAATGGCTCAGTGGTTAGGTGCACTTTCTGTTCTTGCAGAAGACCTGGGTTAGGTTCCCAGCACCCATATGAGGGGGCTCACATCTTCGAGTCACTCCAGTCTAGAGGATCTGATTCCTTCTCAGTTTATTGGAAGAATACATGTAGCTCACATAATTCATACAGGCACACATACACATATACATAAAACAAAATAAAAACATTTTAAAACAATATAAGCATACACGAAAAAGCCATTTCTCTTACTTACTTTTGTGATAGTCTTTAATATGGCAGCACGGCCTGCTGGGGGCGGCAGGCCCACGAAGAGTGTCTTATCTAGCCGGCCTGGGCGCAGGACGGCAGGGTCAATGATGTCTAGAGGAGTGAGAGAGAGAGAGACAGATATAAATTAAATAGAATGTTTCTATTTTTAATGTAATCAGTCAAAGACAGGAAACATTTTTTTTGAAAACAAAAAAAAAACCCAACAAAAACCAAACTAAAAATCGTGGTCAGCTGGGTATTATGGAAGTATCAATGGATAAAACTGGCATTTACACAGACAAATAAAGAAACACACTTGCACATACACAAAAACACACAAGGAAACGTTACTGTATTCACTTACACAGGGCCCTCACAAATGTGCTCTACTGCTGAGTAAATATCCCCAGCCTTCCTTTAGCTATTCATAGCTTGGCTCATGGCAGACTTTCTTAGTCCATCACCTGAGAATATTCTGAAATACATGTCTGATGGATACAGCTGAGTTGACAGTCTTTTCAGCTTTTGAGAAGTATTATATTTCTCTCTAGCCTTTATTGTCTTTTGATATAAATCTGCCATCATTTCATTTTCACACTGCAGATACATACATACAGTCAAAAACTAACACAATAAAACCACACAAATGTGTGTGTTGGGGGTTGTAGCTCAGTTACTGATAGAGTACTTATTTAGTATGTTTGAGACCCTGGGTTCAACTCTAAGCACTGCAAAAAAAATTTTTTAGCTAAAAAAATAATCTAGGGAATTGAACAAAACTATCCAGGACATAAAAATGGAAGTAGAAACAATAAAGAAATCACAAAGGGAGACTACCCTGGAGATAGAAAACCTAGGAAAGAAATCAGGAGTCATAGACACAAGCATCACCAACATAATACAAGAGATAGAAGAGAGAATCTCAGGTGCAGAAGATACCATAGAAAATATTGACACAACTGTCAAAGAAAATGCAAAATGCAAAAAGTTCTTAACACAAAATATCCAGGAAATCCAGGACATAATTAGGAGACCAAACCTAAGGATAATAGGTATAGATGAGAGTGAAGATTCCCAATTTAAAGGGCCAATAAATATCTTCAACAAAATTATAGAAGAAAACTTCCCTAATCTAAAGAACAAGATGCCCATAAACATACAAGAAGCCTACAGAACACCAAATAGACTAGACCAGAAAAGAAATACCTCCCGTCACATAATAATCAAAACACCAAGTGCACAAAACAAAGAAAGAATACTAAATGCAATAAGGGAAAAAGGCCAAGTAATACATAAAGGCAAACCTATCAGAATTATACCAGACTTCTCACCAGATACTATAAAAGCTAGAAGATGCTGGACAGATGTCATGCAGACCCTAAGAGAACACAAATGCCAGCCCAGGCTACTATACCCAGGAAAACTCTCAATTACCATAGGTGGAGAAACCAAGGTATTCCACGACAAAACCAAATTTACACAATATCTTTCCACAAATCCAGCATTACAAAGGATAATAGCAGGAAAGCATCAATACAAGGAGGGAAATTATACCCTAGGAAGAGCAAGAAAGTAATCCTCTTCCAAGAAATCCAAAAGATAGCCACACAAAGATAATTTCACCTCTAATAACAAAAATAACAGGAAGCAACAATCACTGTTCCTTAACATCTCTTAACATCAATGGACTCAATTCCCCAATTAAAAGACATAGGCTAATTGACTGGATACATAAACAGGGCCCAGCATTTTGCTGCATACAGGAAACCCGCCTCAGTGACAAAGACAGATTCTACCTTAGAGTAAAAGGCTGGAAAACAATTTTTCAAGCAAATGGCCCTAAGAAACAAGCTGGAGTAGCCATTCTAAAATCTCCAGCCGGAGAACACAAAGGGAAGAAGTCATGGCTCCTGTATTGGTAGTTGAGGGTGGTCTTGCCAGGCATCAGTGGAAGTGGACAGCCTTGATACGTGAAAGTTCGGATTCCCTATTGTTGGGGAATTTCAAGAGCAAGGAGGTGGGAATGAGAGGATGGTGAAAGCACACCCTCATAGTAATTGGAGGAGGGGGAATGGGATAAGGGGTTAGGCATCAGTGGAAGTAGACAGAGGGCCTTGGTACCTGAAAGTTTGGATTCCCCAGTGTTGGGGAATTTGAGAGCAGGGAGGTGGGAATGAGAGGATGGTGAAAGCACACCCTCATAGAAACTCCCAGAATTATATGGATTAGACATGACAGAGGCAGGCCGCCAAAAGACTAGATTCCAGAATTCAAACAAAAAATTATCTTGATACTAAAATTTGTTTTGAAAATTGTATATTGCAGAATACACAGCCTCAGTGTATCTACTCATCAAAGGAGCTGAGCAGACCTGCTCAAACCTCTGATGTCCTGGAATTTCAGCTGGATGCAGTGAAGACACAGACATCAGAGGCTTATCAATTTACTCTTCCCCCTGCCCCTCTTCTAATATCTCAACACTCATAATCAGCTTGAAGAAGTTAATGAAGAGTTGGGGCCCCTATTCCCTGGGCTTGGGGACTGAGGTGGTAAATATTGGGCTGTCTTTCTAGGGAAAAGTAGTGGTTTTGTTGGAACAGAGAGGATTAGCTAGGATTTATTGCATAGCCATAACCTATTCGTAGAAATATGCATAATTGTTATTAAGATGAAGTTATAATTTCTTAAATGGTACAAAATTTACTTTGATTTCTAACTTAAGGTTTTCATTGGTACGAGCTTCTTACTGATATAAAGTGAGATGAATATTGTTACTCTCATAGGCATTGTGCCTGGATAACACATTTAGGAATACAAGGCTTAGACCCAGTCCTTCTTTAACTTTTTTAACTGATTTGAGATGGTTAGCCTGTGAGTTAAGGGCCTATAGCAAATTCATGGCTCTGAGTTTATTGTTGGGTGTTTTCTATATTTTATTTAGCTGAGAGTAGTTAACACTCAACAGTCCAGATTACCTTACATGGATAGTTGGTTTTCAAAACGTCATCAGTCCACAGAATTGACATTACGAACATTTCTGTATTAATGTTCATTTTGATTAGAGATCTCTCTGCTCCTGACAGCTTCCTGTCTTGGATTCTAAGAAGAAATTGAGCATCTTTCGAGTTACTCCAGTTGTGGTGAGACAGTCACTAGTCAAGAATTGCCTCTCTTCATCTACAGACAAATCACTGTCCAGAAAAGGGTACACTTGCAGAATAGTCGACTAATTATATCTGTCAAGACAGAGTAATCAGCCCTTAATAATTCTGCATGACTTGGTCTGTCAGATGACCCTGGGCCAGAAGGTTGAACATCGAATGCTCCAACGTTTTGTAGTATAGGAACTGTCCAGGTGCTCAGTCGTCTCTATTAATTTGGCTAAGTTTTAGAAGCTATGCTTGGTGCTTCCTATAATTTCATTTAACTCAGTCATTCTGGATTTCTGATGGAGTTGAAGACTTATAGTCTCACTGCCAATCCTGGCTATTTACTTTGAGAGAAAAGGTTTGAGAGGATGGTTTTCAGCTGACATTCATTCTAAAGCCAAGAAAAAAAAAAAGCCAGGTTCAGAATTAAGTCTTTTAGTTAGGAGGGACGACAGAGGTTCTGTTTAGTCAACAAAATGATGGGACTAGGTATTAGGTCTATCTTGCACCTTACTGATACAAATTGGTATATTTATGCTCTAATTGTTTTTTTTTTTGTTTGTTTGTTTGTTTGTTTGGGTTTTTTTTTGGTTTTTCAAGACAGAGTTTCTCTGTGTAGCTCTGGCTGTCCTGGAACTCACTCTGTAGACCAGGCTGGCCTCGAACTCAGAAATCCGCCTGCCTCTGCCTCCCAAGTGCTAGGATTAAAGGCGCTCTAATTGTATTCTAAAAGAAAAGTTTTATTTTAACAGAAATGGTGATATGTAGGAGGAGCTAAGGTGGGAGGAGTAAGGAGAGGAAGATAAAGAGTAAGGAGAGGAGGAGGAGAGGAGGAGCTAGGTGACAAGGGAGGGGGACTCGGAGGTGGATGTTTGCGTGTCCCCGCCAGTCAAAGATAGTTGATATATCTAGGTTGGGTATTGGGTTACACTTCTGATTGATACTGAGCATTACCAAACTTATAAAGCCTTTGATTAACATTAAAAAAATAGTATAAAAGCAAAAAGGAGAAATGGGGGTGGGATAGGGGTTTTCTAGGGAGGGGAAATGGGGAAAGGGGATGGCATCTGAAAAGTAAATAAAATATCCAATAAAGATTTTCACATTAAAAAAAAAAAAAGCAGATTGGGAAAAAAACAAACCTGCCCTCAGCCTCAAAAAAAAAAAAAAAAAATCTAGGTAGAAAATTATTATAGACATCAAAACAAGTCACTTGATATAATGAAACAGAACAGTCAAATAGTTGTGAGTACAACTGAAAAAGATCCAGAAAATCTATCTGTAAACACATGCAGTAAACTGACACAGCAGTCTAAGTTATAAGAGAAAAGGAATGGGTGAGATGCAATAAAGCAGAAGATAAACACAAATGCACGAGGTAAACTAAGGTTCACTTTTACTCAGCATAGGCCTAACTTAATACAGAATGTTAAACAGAATCATATGTTTTAAAACTAAGAACAAAAAACTGGAGAATACTATTCCTCTCTACTGGCCTGACCCCTACCCAGCCCAAAATGCACTGCTTTGTCTACAGAAAACAAAAACAAACAAACAAAAAACTTGAAGAATAAAGAACTTTAAGATGACTGGTACACGAGGGTAAGAAACCTCTCGGGAAGGATAAATGGGTATAAATGTACTAGTGAGTATCATCATGGGAGGGCAGACTCTAGTAATTTTCTCCAAATGAAAACATACACCAGCTAGACAACTGGGAAATCCATTCAAGGAGCCAAGTGAAGACTCCATCTCTATAATCACAGTACTTAAAGAGGCTGAGGTAGAAATATGGACACACCAGGCCTTCCAGGGCTATTACGTGAGATCCTACCTCAAAAACAAAAAACAAAACAAACCCAAAACATGCTAACATATTGTAAGGACAGGGCTGAGGAGATGATTCAGTGGTTAAAAGCACTTGATTCTCTTTCAAAGTACTTGAGTTTGTATCCCAATATTCATGTTAGGTGACCACAAGTGCCTAATCCTTTGGCTCCTAAAAATTTGATGTCTCTTGGCTAGCAGACAGTTATCAAACATCACAATAGACTAAGAAAGTCTAAGTTGCAGGGAGGGCAAAGGATTAAAAATATAAACAAAAACTAGAGTGAACTAGAAAAGTTAACTTTTAAAGTCTGTAGCCTTTTATCCAAATCCATCATAGAATGCTTAAGCTTGACAACAATTTTTAAATCATAGTTTAGGCCAATAATGAGGCATGGTGTCAGTATAAGTCTTTTAAAATTTTATCTTAAACTTTCAGGAAATAATATTGTTTCCTATGAACTTGAGAGGTACCATACTACATAATTTCTGAGACAACTTTTAGGGTCAAAAGTGTGCATTAAGCGAGGCATGGTGGTCCATGGCTTTAATACTCAGGAAGCTGAGTAGAAAGACAAATAGCTCAAGACCAATGTACATAGCAATATCCTGTCTCAAAAAGACAAATCAGAAACAAAAATGAGTGTGGTGCAAGTATTCTCTGACAAGAAGACAATTTTATTACAACTGTTCTAGTTTACTCTCTATTGCTGTGAGAACTTCAAGATGAAAACAAACAAACAAGCAAAAACACCAAATGCAAAATAGGAGAGAAAAGTATTTATTTGGCTTATATTTAATACTTCTAATGGCTTGCTCACTGGCTCATATTCAACTTTCTCTTCTTTTAATGATGTATTTATTTTTATTTTATGTGATTCACGAGGGTTTTGGCAGCATGTACAGATGTCCACTGTGTGTCTATGGTGCCTGGAGACCAAAAGAGGGCATAGGGTCCCCTAGAACTGGATTTATAGATGGTTGTGTGCAGACGTGGGTGCTGGGAACTGAACTTGAGTTTTCTGCAAGAGCATCAAATGCCTCTCACCTCTGAATCAATTCTCCCTCCCGCCCTCAGCTAACTTTTTTATGCAGCCTTCAGTAGGTTGGGCCCTCTTGTGTCAAGTAACATTTAAGATAATCTCTTAGAGACATGGCCAAAGCTAGTCTTATCTGAGCAACTAACTATTCAAATGAAGTTCCATCTTCCTAAGTAACTAGAGGTTGTGTCAAACTGACACCAAGAACAACCAACAGAAAAGTCAATAGAGACAAACAATCTCATAAGAATCAAAAAATAATGCTTTTTAAAAATTTTTTTTAAAGATTTATTATTTTATGTGTATAGTGTTTTGCTTACCAGGATGTCTGTGCATCACACAGACATTCCCTGGAACAGATGTGTGCTGCCTTGTGAGTACTATGAATTGAACATAGGTCCTATGGGAGAGCAGCAAGTGTTCTTAACTGCTGAGCCATCTCTCAAACCCCAATGTTTTTAATGCAGCATAAACAAGACCTTGTCTGAGGTTTTATTTCACTTTATAAGTACATTTGTGTAATGTTCTTCTTTCTTACCTGGTCTATTAGTGGCCGCCAAAATAAAAACTTGCTGGCGTGTTTCTAAACCATCCATCTCTGTAAGCAGCTGATTCACCACACGAACACTAGCACCTGTCTTTAAAAAAAAAAAAATCTAGTTTCTTCACCTTCAAGATAAGAAAAACAGTCTATTTTTTCTCTACACAACTGAACACATTGAACACATTTCCTCTCTTGAATGAGAGCTTCTGTCAAAGAAAAATTACAGTGACTAAGCAGAAGCATGAATCCAGAAGTCCCAGGTACCCAGAGGCTAAGGCAAGAATATATACTCCTAAATCTAGGAGTATAGGGTCAATTTGAGCAGAAGAAAGAGAAAGCGGGGAGCGGGGAACAAAGTTTGGAAGAAGGAGGAAGAGAGTGAGAAAAGGAAAGCAGGCAGGGAGGCCGGCAGGCAGATGGGCACCAATGACTATTCGTCATTGTTACTACAGATACTGTGCAAAAGGAAATCGTCAGTGTACTTCCCCAGCCAAGCTGTTGTTACTCTCTGTCAGAATGAGAAAAACTGAAGCTTAGAAGAGGCTATCTGTCTAAATTGTATGCTTCTGAATTACTTAAAAGCTACCATGAACCACTATTTGGGCAACTCTAGACTCAGCTTCCAAGCTCTAGACTTCTATGTGAGTATCCCACATCTTTCAATGCAATACATAAAGGGTACATACTGAGTACATCAGATTTTTATCTTTCTCTTGAAGCAAATGGTAAAGTATTCCAGACTATACCCAAGGGAATGATTTAGGAAGTACAAGGGCACAGAGATATAAAAACACGGAAATAAAATACATAGACAATGAAGAAAATGAGAAAGTACTGCTATGGATTTTTTTACTATTAATTGACTTTCTTCTTCCACTATAAATTTATGTATAGACAGCAATGTGCTTTAACCCACTGGTTCTTTTAGATGAATGCATGTATGGACCATTATTATCCCTCTCTGGTGACATAGCACTACTAATTAAGACGTTAACAAACTCATAATCCAGACTCAGTAACATTAAGAATTATTTGGTTTAGCCAAGTAGTGGTTGTGCACACCTTTACTTCCAGCACTTGGGAGGCAGAGGCAGGTGGATCTCTGTGAGTTCAAGACCAGTCTGGTCTACACAGTGAGGTCCAGGACAGGCAGGGCTACACAAAGAAACTCTGTCTTGAAAACAAAAAGAAAAGAACTACTAGTTTCAAAAAGAAACTGTGAGGCTGGAGAGATGACTCACTTGCTACACAAAATTTTGTTAATAATTGACAAAAAAATAAACACAGGCATTATCCTTAGTTGTTAAGGTGTGGAAAATGGTTAATTTAACATTGTTCTTGGGTATTATGTAAACAACATGTAATTTGAAATATGACATAGTATTAACTGTATTTCAGTATATATGTACATAATGTATGTGTATATAAGTCTCATATATGTACATCTTTAGATATGATTCATACTTTCAAAATTCTATTCCATATTATTTGTACATGTGAACAAACATCAGATACAAATGTCTGAGAAAGTTCTGTCTGTAAAAGAAACATGTAGAAAAAATATGAATGTCTAAAACAAGGATTATTATTAAGTAAATTCTGCTTTCGATAGACTTGTATACACAGGTGAAAATAAAATCCTGAACATATCCATCCTTATACATTCAGCAGACGTCCAAACTATTCAAGTATTTATGAAAGAACTTTAGAATGATTAAATGCTAAATGATAACATGCAGTGTGTTAGTGTCTGCAACTTTCAAGCAGTGTAACCAGGGGAAAGGGATGTTAACTTTTTCCATACATGTGACTTTTATATCAACTTTTATAAGCATCCATTCACATGTAACTAGAAAAAGCTTTGATACTCACTTCTCGGTCTGATCTCCGAGGACATAAAGCATCTACTTCATCAAAAAATATTACACAGGGCGCCGAGTTCTTGGCTCGTTGAAAAACCTGTCGCACAGCACGTTCACTCTCACCAACATACTAAACAAACAGAAAGCAGATGAAATGAGAGACAGTCCAATCCTGGGGCTGAGTACCAAGTGACAGCAAAGCAGTTTTACATCATGTAGATCCTATATATTTATATATTCAGGAATGTTAAACAATAATTTTTAGAGGCTATGAGTTTGACAGAGTGGAAGCAGGGAACGGTTGGATAGAGAAAAGGGAAGGGAGCCAATGTTGTAATTATATTTTAATTAAAAAAGTAATTTAAAGATTGAAGTTATATAGATGTCAAGAATTCTGAAAGTATTAAACCATATGCATTTGCTAACAGTAAGTCATTTTGATCTATAAAAATAGCCAACTGTACTGGACATTGTGGAATACTCCTGTATCTCAGTATTTGGAGACTGAGACAGGACAATCACCAGTTTCAAATCAGCCTTCGGTACACAGCAAAGCCCTGTCTTAAAAAAAAAATCTCATAATTCTATTGTAATCTAAAACCAATTTCCTATTTCTTATATAATACAATACCTAGGAGTAATTGTTATACATCTAACAATATTATTAAAACACACAAATCAAATTGATATCTACTCCCATATATAAACAATCAAATATTCTTGCTAAAATAGAAAAAAAAATTTTTTGCACAGCAACAGTGGAGTCCAGGTGAATGTGCAAGGCATCTCATAGATTCATAATGGCTTACTCCGTGTTAAATTTAAATTTAAACATTAAGTTTAGTCAAGGAAACATAGCTATCCATAAGTAGCAATGTATCAGGACTGAGTAATTAGACAATTTATATATATGGACAAAGCTTTCCTCTATAGCTACACATAAAAAAATTTCTGTTACAGCTGAGGGGATAGCTCAAATAGTACATCGATGTTCAGCATATACAGGGCCCAAGAATCATTATAAAAAAAAAAAGAAAAAGTTTCCACAACTAACACTAAGGAAGAGGAAAGTTTGGGATGGGGAGATAAACAGCTTGCTGTGCAAGCATGAGGATTTGCGTTCAATTCCCAGGAACCACATGAAACAAACAAACAAACACCCAATGTGGTGGCTAGAATTTATAATCCCAACCCTGAGAGGTAGATACTGGAAGATCCTTGGGGCTTGCTGATCGGCCAATCTGGACCAATCAGCAAGCTCTAGTATGTTTACTCAGAGACCCTGTTTCAATAAAACAAGGGAGACAGAAATGGAGGAACATCACCCAAGGTAGACCTCTAGTCTCCTCACACACTTGTGTATTCACATACCTGTGCACCCTCCAATATATTCAAAACAAGCACACTCTACTATTTTGTAGATATTTAATTTTCTCATTTATTTATTTTGTGTATGGCAAGAGAGGAGGCATGTCAGAGCTGAGATAGCTCAGATGGTAAGTGTTTACATACATGCAAGAAAACTCAAGTTCAATTCCTGGAACCCATTGACAAAGCTGGGTACTAGGGAGGCAGAGAAGGCATATTCCTAAGATTCACTGTTCAGTATAGTCTCACAAGACCCAGGTCCCTATAAGAGACCCTGTCTCAAGACACAAGACACAAGGTGGACAGGTTCTCAAGAATAACATCTAGGTATACCCCTAACTTCCATACACATGTGCATCTGTAAACATGTATTAGTGTACATACACACACACATACACACACACATACAATTCCTACTTCACAGGCTGTTCAGGAGTACATACATTTGGCCGGGCGGTGGTGGCACATGCCTTTAATCCCAGCACTTGGGAGGCAGAGACAGGTGGATTTCTGAGTTCTAGGCCAGTCTAGTCTACAGAGTGAGTTCCAGGACACCAAGGACTACATAGAGAAACCCTGTCTCGAAAACCCCCCCCCAAAAAAAGAATACATACATTTGAAGTGTCTGACAAATAATAGAGAACAAACACATTTCAATGTTATAACTGTAATAAATTATTTCTATTTTAAAGCAAAAACTCGAGTTCATAGTTTAATAGATTTACTCAAGAAAGCATTTACAAACCCTGTATGTTATAGCAAGCTCAATCTTCCAACTCTGTAACAGAGATTTTGTCAAAATGTCACAACTGTCCAAAGATCAGAGAAGAGAGTCCTATAATTAGAATTGACATATTTTATCTTAATTAAAATAATGGCTGATGCCACATAACTTACCATATTCAATAATTCGGGGCCTTTGACAGATATAAAATTTAATCCAGACTCATTTGCAACAGCCTAGTCAGAAGAAACAAAAAGATATAAAACAAATATGAAAAAACCCTTTTGTACTACACATATACATATATTGGGTGGTCGAATATTAAAAGAAATTTTAAGACAAATGCTGTAGCAAGTGTACACCTTTAATCACAGCAATCAGGAGGCAGAAGCAGGCACATCTCAGAGTTCAAGGTCATTCTGGTCTAACAATGAGCTCTAGTCAACTGAAGTGAGGCCCCATCTAAATAAAGAAAAGCAATTTTAAATAATAATTGCAAATTTAAGTTGTGAGATCAATACTCACAATCTACAATGACACAAACCTTTAGAAAGTCACCTTAATATACTTTAAAATCATGCATTCTATTCACAGAAAAATGATTTAGGACTATTCTAATAAAATTACTGGTGAATGTAAGATTATATAATGTAATGGGATTTTGTTTGCTTCCTTAGTTGGTTTTTCATTTTTGAGACAAAGTTTTCATGTGGCCTAGGCTAGCCTCAAACTCATTGTGTAGCAGAGGATAACCTTAAACTCTTGATCGTCCTGCCTCTAGCTCCCAAAGTACTGGGATTACAGGTATGTACAAACCATATCTATATTACCACAAACTACAAACATCTCTATGGCAAACTGTAATACAGGCATTAAAAAAAATCCTGACACACTTTTATTACATCTACTTATGTGTACATATGTATATGTGTAGGTGTGCACATGCTGTACCACACTCTTCTGGAGGAATCAGTTCTTTCCTTCTACAATGTGGGTCCTGGGATTGAACTCAAGTTATGAGGTTTGGTGGTAAATGCCTTAACCTGCTCACTGGCCATCTCTTCAGTCCAAGGTATTAGAAATACTGTATTGAGGGTTGGAGAGATGGCTCAGTGAAGCATTGGCTGCTTTTCCAGAGGACCTGGTTTGATTTCCAGCACCCAAATGGCAGTTGGTATAACCCTCTGTCAAACTCCAGTTCCTGGGTTTTTGTTGCTGTCTTTTGATCTCTCTGGGCCCCAGGCACACATATGGTACAACTGATACTGAAAATAAAAATACTATATTCAGGAAATAATGCTAAGCAAGAAAAGTGTGCTTAGAGACCTTTTATTTAAAGCCAGGTATAATAATACACATTTATAATCTCAGCACTCAAGAGTCTAAAATAGAAAGATGATCTGTAAGAGATTGTGGTCAGCCCCTACTATATGAGTTCCAGACCAACCTAAGATACAGAGGAAGACACTACTCCCTGTAATTAAAACAAAAATTTTTTAAAACAAAATTTTGCATTTTTGGAATACATATATATATATATATATTATTGCTATGGTTTAGATTATGAAACATCCCAAAGGTTTGTATGGTTAAAGGCTTGAGTTTCTGCTGACCGAGTTTTGAGAAATAATTGGATCCTAAGAGACATAAATGACAGATTAATTGATACATCAACAATTCAATCTCCTAAGATGTGTCCAGTCCTCTCGGGACTTGATATGTGAAGGTGGGTTGATATCTAAGGGTGGCCTCCACTTTTCTTAGGAGAAAGGGAGGACAGGAGAGCATGGGGAAAGGGAAGGGAGAGGGAAGGACTGTGAGGAGAGAAGGGAGGGGAAGCTATGACTAGAATATAAAGTAAATAAATTAATTAATAAAAATAGTAATTCAATATCCTGGAGTGGTGTAGTACATGCCTTTAATCTGGGAGGAAGAGGCAGGCAGATCTCTGTATGAGAACAGCTTGTTATCAGGAAAGCATTCCAGGACAGCCAAAGCTACAAAGAGAAACCTTTCCTGGGGGGTAATAGGGGTGGGATTTGATCTCATTACTGAGAGGTAGTGGAATGCTTGAGAATGAAAGTCAACAAGGGCACATTCTGCAAAGATTTATCTTGTGCCCACTCTCTTCCTAGCTTTTCCTCTCTCTGCTTCCTAGTTGCCATGAGGTGAGCTACTTTTCTTTGTTATCCTTCTGACATAATGTTCTCCCTCCCCACAGGCATAGAAACAGAGCTACAAGTTACTGGACTAAAGTCTCAGAAATCATGAGCCAAAATGTCTGTATTTGATCACACCAACCAAAGCAGATTACCAAATTATCTTGTCTATATTATATCTTAATATGCATAAAAGAAAGATACCTGGAACTGACTACCAAATAAAACAGTGGTAGTGGAAAGCAGTTTTTCCCTTTTGCTCATTTATATTCTCTATTGTAGAAAGGGTTTTAAATATCAAGTGATATAACAATACTTAGACAATGCAAAGGTTAGAAAGTCCCTGAGCAAGAGCACTGCAAGCTTATGAAACGTTGCACAGCTTTTGTCTTCAGGGGTCAGGACCCTTTTCTTGTTTCTTTCCCAGGAATGAGAGTGATACAACCAATTAAAACCATTTTGTTCTAAAGGACAATGTAGAACATTTTATTGAAAAAAAAAAATCAGTTTGCTAAAATGGATTTCTAACAGAGTGTATACAAAAGACCTGTTTTATGATGTTATTTAAACCTTCATTATCCTACTGAAAGCAAGAAACAACCCACACAGTGGAGCTTGTGCCATACCTTTGCGAGCAGAGTTTTTCCACATCCAGGAGGACCAGCTAGGAGGATGCCAGCTGGAGTCCCCAAGCCAAGAGTTCTGAACTGGTCTGGGTTGCGAACAGGTGCCTAGAAGAAACAAAGCAAACTGTGACCCATTATAGGTGTTCACTTTACACCGAATGTTAAAATGTCTTTCATCTCTTATATTCAACCCTGACCACAAAGCTTAAAAATGATGGTGGCTGGTCAATTTTTGTTTCAGACATCAGATACATGGCACATGGTAATAAACAGGAAAGGCTGTCTTCATTCTCTTCTTTCTGTCTTTGGAGACAAGGCCGCACTATCTACTCTAGTTAGCCTCCATCTCAATATGTAGACCAGGCTGGCCTCAAGTTCAAACACCTGTCCGTTTCTGAAGAACCAGGATTAAAGGTATGTACTACCACATCAAGCCAGACACTGTTCTTAAGGAATTTATACATACATGTAAATTATGAAAACATTTTACACAAAAAAATACAGTATTTCATTATTTTTTTACCATTAAAATGTGCCAGTGTATGCATAGATAGAGGACAATCTCTGGCCCTTGCCTTCCACTTTCTTTGAGGCAGGGTCTCTTGTTTGTTCTGTTGTGTATACCATGCAGGCTGGCCTACAGCTTCCAGGGACCCTTGTCTTTGCCTCCAGTTTCCCTCTTGGGAGTGTTGTAGTTATAGACATTAACTACTGCATCTGATTTAATATGGCTAATGGAGACACAAACTCAAACCCTTACCCCTTACATGGCAAATGATTTACCCACTGAACTATTTCCCCAGACCAAAATCAACTATTTCAATATACTAAAATCAAGTTTATAAACAACCGAATTTCAAGTTATGAAAGTTGAGAAGACAGCATTCTCAGGGAAATCAGAGGCAGCAGGACCTACACATGGTTAAATACCGTACACGGTTGCTCTCTGCAATCCTAGTGTGCTTTCACATTTGGTAGGATATGACTCCTAAATGGATCACAGCTCAATTAAAACCATCAGGAAGCAGAAAAGTAAAAGTAAACCAAAATCAATCCGAAGTTCCGTGGGCATCAAAACTGCCTCAACCGTCCTGACTATGACCAAGACAAGAAGGTATTTTTCACACACACTGGTCTTGAATGAAACCTGAATTTCTTTTTCTTGAACTCACTATGTAGTAACCAAACACAACCAAAATAACAAATATGAAACATCTCAAGGGAATGACACCTCACTGTTAGGACAGTTAAGACTTAAAAAAAATGACTAAACTGAAGCTGAATTTCCTATTATAATATCTGAACTGTATCTGAGTAAAGTCGTATTTTCAACATGCATTTGGGGGCTATAGAGATGGCTCAATGGTTGAGTATTTATTGCTCTTGCAGAGAACCTAGGTTCATTTCACAGCACACAAAAAAGTGGTTCTCAATAATGTATAACACAATTCCAGAGGAGTGATACCTGCAGACCTCCACCAGTACTAGACATGTACACGGTACACACACACACACACACACACACACACACACACACACACAGGCAAAACACTCAAATACATAAAATTTAAAAATCTAATTTTTAATGACATAATCTGGTAGACATGCACGCAGGTTTTCTTTTAGATATTAACTCGTGACCAATGCTAATGGCACAGATAGCTGGCATACCTACCAATATTGCCATTATAAGCTCGTCTCTAATATCTTCCAGGGCACCGATATCAGCCCATGTCACATTAGGGACAGTTACAAAGCCTTCCCTTTTGGCAGAAGGCTGGACTTCTGCTAGAGCAACAACGAAATCGTTTAATTCAATGCATAGTCCTTGCATCTGTTCCTCTGAGAGGGTATCTTGGTCTCTTAGCAACTCCAACAGCCTTTGCAATTCATCCTTTAAATAACAAAGGAAAACAATATGAACCAGAAAGTTATGTGTAATTTAAATAAGTATTCCAAGATTCTCTAAGTTATAGTGAATTTAATGAACTATACATTGTAATGATGTCTCTACACAATATATATTCCTTTCTAAGTAGAACATATATTTGATGAAATTAAAAAAATAAATTACAATCAAGAAATATAAAAGTAATTTCTAGGTCAGTATTAGTGGCCAATGCCACTCAGTCACCCAAAGCTAGTATGTAAGTTTGAGGCTAGCACAGTCAGATAGATAGATAGATTAGGTAGACAGACAGACAGACAGACAGACAGACAAGATAGACAGATATTTGATACTAAACATAATTCTAATTTTTTTTTTCTTTTGGTTTTTCGAGACAGGGTTTCTCTGTATAGCCCCAGCTGTCCTGGAACTCACTCTGTAGACCAGGCTGGCCTCAAACTCAGAAATCCACCTGCCTCTGCCTCCCAAGTGCTGGGATTAAAGGTGTGCGCCACCACCACCTGACCATAATTCTAAATTTTAAGCTAGGGTTAGCTAATGCAAACATAGGCAGTTGGCCAAAATTATCTATTTCATCAATTCCATTTAATTTCTAAATATTCATAAAGCAGTTGAGTTATGACAAAATTACTCTGGCATCAATGTAAATTCATTTTAAGTTTCTCTAATAACTTATCAACTAAATCTACAGTGAGGAATCCTTCCCAACACAGAGTTTCTCTGTGTAGCCTTAGCTGTCCTGGAACTCGATCTATAGACCAAGCTGGCTTTGAACTTACAGAGATCCACCTCCTCTGCCTCCTGAGGATTAGAGGCATGCACCACCACTACCTGGCAAAATTTTTTAAATTAATTCATGTGGTTAGGTGTTCTGCTTATATGTATGTGTGTTGCCATGTGTCTGATGGCTGCAGAGGCTAGAACAGAGTACTGGATCTTCAAGACTGAAGTTATAGACAGTTGAGAGCTGCAATGTGGGTGCTGGATTTTGTATCCAGATTTTCTGGAAGTACTAGCAGCCAGTGCTTTTACTAGTGAGCCATCTCTCCAGCCCGTTTTATCTCTTTAATCATTCTGAAATCAACACCTCTCTATACAGATATATGTTAATATATTTACTGTGTGCTTTCTGCTAGGAAAGTTAATACTAGTAACAAAGATTAGAATAAAGAACCTATATTAGACTCGGACAAATCATCAAGATAGGTAAGATTATGTAGCAAACTGCTGCCATTAAAACTGCCAAACAGAACTAAAGAGATGGTAAGCACTGTCTGTGATTTCAGAGGACCCAAGTTCAACTCCCAGCATCCACAGGGCAACTCACAACTGTGTGTAACTCCAATTTCAACAGATCTAATTCTGACCTCCTCAGATAGCAGGCAAGCATGTGGTGCACAGACATACACTCAGGCAAACACTAGTTCACATAAAATAAATTTAAAAATCAAAACAATACCATACTTTGTGAATATATTATTATTTGAGAAATTCTGATATTTATAGTTTTCCTTACAGTATCACTCTAAGATGTTTAAATGCACAGCCTGCTTTCTCATCACTGTATCCAGCACTTAGAAGGGCTCTTAATAGGTATTTACTAATAAAAAACAAGCCAAACCTGGATTAATGCAAGCGATGTGTTTAAGCTCAGTTCAGATAAAAGTTAAATCGAATAAAATACGTTTTAAAACATAGCTCTAGGACTAGAGAATTGATTCAGTGTTTGAGAGTCCTTACTGCTTTCACAGAGGACCTGGGATTGATTCCCAGCACCCACAAATAACTCAAAACCATCTCTAACTCCAGTCTCAGGAGATCAGAAGTTCCCTTCTGACTTCCATGGGCAACAGGAACACATGCCTGCATATATACACATAAAGGTAAAACACTCATATAAAACATATAAAACAATAAAATCTAAAAGAAAAATAAAATACAGCTCTACTTAGCAGAATCATGTGGTAAATCCCATAATGCATCTTGCACTGATATGAAGTCTACACCATTTGCCAGTCTGTGTATGAAAAGTTATTTAACTGAAAGTTGGAAAATTTAGCAATTCTGTGAGAACATATCTTTACAGATTAGAAACTTGACTTAACTAAAATGAATTTTTGAATCAACCTATCATCAAATCAGGCCAAAATCTTGCACTGTTGCCATGACAGCTTATGCCTATAATCCATAAGTTAGAAGCTGAAGCCTGAAGTTAGTCCAAACTACAGTTAAAAAAAAAAAAAAAAATGCCACCTCAAACAAAAAAAAGAAAGAAAAAAGAAAATTAAAGTAAATCCTAAATTGTAATATTATAAAAAGAATGAGTTTATCATGGTTGACAGGAATAATAATGGTTTCAAATAAGGAAAAAGAACAACTGATTTAAAACAAAAAACCTGGATTTAGTACCTGCTTTGCAAAGCAGAAACCAACTTCTTAAACTTAGTGTCTTTGATAACAGAGTAAGGAAACCTCCTACCCAAATTACATAATGCTGTATGTTACAATGACCTTTATGACTTACCAACTTACACCACAAGTGTCACATAAATGCCAATGCCTTGGCAGGAACTACAAACTTTTTCCATAAAGGACTAAACCTCAGTCATGCCACGGCATGAACACAAGGTAAGAGAAAGAACACTGAAGAGCACCTGAGTTTCAGAAGTGGGCTCGGCAACCAGCCTTTCCTCCTGATCCCCTTCAGAGGGCAAACCTTCAATTTCAAGCTTTTTCTTCTGCTGCTCCTGTTGTTTCGTCAAGACCCTATTGACCGCACACATGGCCGCCTCTCGGCAAAGAGCCATCAGATCAGCACCAACAAAGCCTGGCGTTAGGTGTGCTAAGTGACAAAAATCAAAAGTTTCCGGAAGCCTCAGTTTTCGGCATAATGTTTGAAGAATTCTGCAGAAAAGACAGTTTAAAAAATTCAGACTCCATGACTATTAGTAAAAGTAAATCCCTACCTATATTTACTTCAAAGCTTATACATTAATCTGTACTGATGGTATCATAATGAATGCTATGTAAGATGAAATAAATCACTCAATAAATGCTAATTACAACTACATGCCCAACTCTACTTATTCCAGAAAAGCTTATGCTAAGTATCTGCTTACTGGGAAGTATGCTATGTACTATAAAGACTATAAACGCAGGTTTGTTTCTTTTATCCACCTTCAAGTGTTTTGCAATATTGTAGAGGAAATAGCTTACGGGGGATATACTTACAAAGCAAATAATATATTTACCAGAAAGAGAAACCTACTCAAACCATACTTCACACTACTCAGCACTAAAAGTTTGTCGTCCCCCGCCTTCCACCCTTGAAATGAGGTTTTAGTATGTATATAGCCCTTGTTGGCCTGCAACTTGATGTGTAGAACAGGCTGACCTCGAACTCAGACTACCTCTGTCATCCAAAAACTGGAATCAGTGTCATGTTCTATCATGTCCAGCTCTACAAGTTACCTTTTACAAGCACATATCCATTATACAAAATGAAGGTTTCATACCGATATTCATCTTGGTACTTCAAACATCCAGCATTGGATTTTGAGGCAGGATCTCATGCCACTCGAGATGGTCTCAAACTCTATATGTAGTGGAGGCTGGCCTTCAACTCCTGATCCTCCTGCCTCTACCTACCACGTATTATGTCTACAGATCTGTGCCACCATAATCAGCTAACATCATCTTATATTAGGATAGCTACTGTTCCAATTTCCATCATTTACTGTTGTTCGGACCCTATACCATACATGTAAAACATTTCATTAAGCCCAACTGACATATGGTATGTGCCAATGCCATTTATTTTAAGAGATGCAGGTCCTCTTATGTTTCTCTGGCTAATTCTAAGTCCTCTGCTCAACTGATCTCTCTGACTCAGTTTCCTAAGTATAAGAGACGACATACAGGTACATGATACCACACCCAGCTTCTAATCTGTGTTTTTTTCAATTTTTTAAAGATGACATTTAAATAGAGTTAGACTTTAGTTTTAAAAGATTTTTAAGGTACGACCATTTCCTACACCTACAGGCTTCAGGGTGAATTATATACAAAAAGGCATTCATACATGTAGAGGATTGACAGAGAAACATATTTTGAGAATGCTAGTATATGCATTATTTCACTAGCAAAGAAAAGTTATCCAATTTGGGTCTTTTCATGTAAGCTCTACCTGATGGATAAAAGACATTTACAAAACCATATGAAGATGCAAACTATTAGGAGTTCCCAGAATAAACAGTCCAAGTCTTAACAATTCATTTGTTAAGTAATGGGATGAGTATTTAACAGGTTTGGGTTTTGTTGTTTTTGACTGAGTTTTTGGAGACAGGATATCATATAATCCAGGCTGGTCCCATACTTGTTTATATAGCTCAAGTTAGCCTTGAATTCTTAATCCACCTACTGTACCTCCTAGGTGCTGGGATTATAGGCAACCACATTAAACATGATAGATATCATGTTTAACTAATGTTCTAAAAAACATCTCCTTTTTTTTTTTTACACAGCCCTGGCTGTCCTTGGACTTCAGAGATCCACCTGCCTCTGCCTCCCATACATCCTTTTATTTTTAGAACAACTTTAAGCCAGGCGGTGGTAGCGCACGCCTTTAACCCCAGCACTTGGGAGGCAGAGGCAGGAGGATTTCTGAGTTGGAGGCCAGCCTGGTCTACAGAGTGAGTTCTAGGACAGCCAGGGTTACACAGAGAAACTCTTGTCTCGAAAAACAAACAAACCAACCAACCAGAACAACTTTAGTTCTACAGAATACTACAAAGACAGTACAGAGAAGTTTGTATACCCCAACTCATTTCATGCTATTGAGAACAGTTTTTAGGTCTGGTCCAGTTTTTTACAAGATGTTCCCAATTGGGGTTTGTCTGGTGTCGTTTCTCATGTCCAGAATGGTTAGAAAGACCACAGAAGCAGTGTCATTCTCAACACGTAACATGGAAGACATACTGACAGCACTGTGAACTTTGGGCTTGGCTGCTTATTCTAAGTCAATATGTAAGTTTTCCATTATACAGTTATTCTTGCCCTTAGTCCTCTTGAACCGCACTATTGAGAAAGAAAGAGGCCATCACCGAGTGGTAGCATGTCAACAGTATTAATGCTAATACATCAACAGAATGTATTTGCAATTCTTGTCCGTGTGTGTGTGTGTGTGTGTGTGTGTGTGTGTGTGTATGTGTGTGTGTGTGAGACAAGGCTCAGACTTACAGGTATCTGCCTGCCCCCTTCCAATTATGTGTATATTCTTAAACATTCATTTACTGAAGCACTTATGTATACAGTATAAATTATTAAGTATGTGATTATCTGTGAGCCTGTCACAATTTGGACAAAGAGGATGAATGGAAAGTAAACAATCCAGTAAAAGACACAAAATAAAAATAACTCTTCTTCTCCAAGAAATATAATAACAAGAAACAAGGTAATTTGCTTGCTGGAACACCAAAGAACCAAAGGGTTAGAACTGGAGTTATTAAAAGTTTTGGGCCAGAAGCATAGCATCAAAAGCCAAAACATAAAAACCACCTGAAAACTCTGTAATATAGTAAGAACATGCGGGCATGTACTACACCCTGTCAACACAACTCCAAGAATGTGCTCTCTGAAGAAACCAAATCTAGAAGTCAAGCTCAAGGTTTGGCAGTCTACGTGTGTAGTGCACATTATTTGGCAGTCTACGTGTGTAGTGTACATTATTCTTCAGCCTCCTCAGCTTGCTTGTGTCAGAAGGACAGAAGACAGACTTACACTCACTACAGTACCACAGCACTGTCTGGAGACCCAACACAGACACATACATTTAATCTACGAAAAAAAGTGAAAAGAAGAAGGGATGGAAGAAGGAAAGAGAGGAGGAAGAAATTACAATAACCCTAACCGATCTCAGTCAGACTTAACTACATGCCAGGTAATGTTATTTAGTATTTACCTTACAGTTTCTCAGGTACATAATATAACATAGACCAAAACAAACACACATACATACATGCAGAAGGAGTGTAAAAAAAAAAAAACAACCCTCAGGAAAAAAAAAAAATGTACCTCAATGGTAAAGCACTTGCCTACGTAGGATGTTGGAGGCCCCGGGGCTTTAACGATAAGGACTATAATAAATCCTCCAACAAAGTTAACAAATAAAATACTGAAGTTTAAGAAAAGGGAAAAACTTGCAGAAATAAAGTCACCTTAACTAAAGTTAATGCTACAGTGAGCTTTGTTTTCACTTTTAACAGTGGCTGCGGTGCAGGAAGTCAGAAGGACGTGTTTCCAGAGCATCAGCCACTTCCTCTCTAGGGATTCTCTTTCCCTTTTAATAAAGTGCCTCTACTTCTATCACTATCCATAGCTTTTGTTGTTGTTTTGTTTCTTAAAGACTGGCAGTGCAGTAAGAAAACAAAAAATAAGCCAGGTGGTGGTGGCGCACACCTTTAATCCCAGCACTTGGGAGGCAGAGGCAGGAGGATTTCTGAGTTGGAGGCCAGCCGGGTCTACAGAGTGAGTTCCAGGACAGCCAGGGCTACACAAAGAAACCCTGTCTCGAAAAACCAAAATACCAAAAACAACAACAACCAAAAAAATCTTAACTTCAAAAGTCTTAACTTCAGGTCTGGCACAAAAAATAAAGATGACTGGAGGTTGTGGTATCACAGTGCCCTAGTCAGCATTACTATTTCTGTGAAGAAATACCACGACAAAAGAAACTTGAAGAGGGAAGGGTTTATTCAGCCTATACTTCCACAGTTCTTACACTACTGTTCCTCATTGAAACAAGTCAGGACAGGATGCAGAGAAGAGCAGCATCCTGGAGATAGGAGCTGGCAGCACCATGGAAGGGTGCTGCTCACTGGCTTGGTTCTCATAGGTTTGCTCAGCCTGCTTAAAGCAGAACCCAGGACCACCAGCTCAAGGAAGGGTGTGTCCTCCTACCCACCATGGGCTGTGTCCTCCCTCATCAATTACTAACTAAGAAAATGCCTTACAGCCAGATCTTACAGAGGCCTTTTCTTAACTGAGGTTCCCTCCTTTCAGATTATATAAAACTAGCCAGGACACACAGTAAGAAAAACTATCAGAAGCTATAACATCAAAATGACACATCTTTTTGGCAGTCCAGAAAGGCTGAACTGTTTTATAATTGCTGACACTAGGGAATAAATATGTGAAGTTCCATAATTGGAACAGCTTTAAAATACATCCAAAGATTCATGATCCTTCTCTTATTGGAAGATTCAGTGTATCTTTTCTTTGAAATTGGACCAACCTTAATGACAAAACCATCTAGTACAGTGATATTAATATTTTGTGACTTCTAAAGCTAGGTTTAAAGAGCAATGTTGGCCAAGCTTATCTGCAGAAAGCCTCTGACTGAAGCCCTATGTGGCTATGAAGCTCAAACTGTCCCAAAGAAGTTTGAAGCTAGACAAGAAAAAGGAGAGAGAGATAATTTTTTGTTTGTATGTGTACATATATATATATATATATATATATATATTATGCATTATATATATAATATACATTATATATATACATATATGTATATATGTGTGCATTTTATATATATGTTTATATATTTCACACACACACACATATACCCATAACCTAAGCCGACCTCCTGCCTCATGCTCTTGCTTCAGCTACTGAAGCTACATGACACCAACATGACACCATGAGACAGAACCACCTAGTTTACTCAGACTTTCTAAACTGTTAATTCACAGAAATGATGAGTAACAACAAAGTGAATTGTTTAGGGCATGACGTTTTAAGGTGGTTTGTTTTGCAACAATGACGGAGAAAGGGACAATGACTTCCTATTCTTGAAATACTGACAATTGATGGGTTCTTGAAGGAAGGAGAATTGGTTTTCTTTTAAGGGTATGTATGGCTCCTGGTAGGTTGATCCTGCTCTAATGAATGGTCCCAAACCTTGCTTGAATACATGGGAAGCACAGACTCTGGGCTTTTATTTAAATAAAAACAAACCAGAAAATATGAAGTTGGAAGGAGATGGGGCAGAAAGGGATGTATATGCGAGAAGTTTGAGCTAGGAGTGGGAGTAAATATGATCAAAACATATTATATGCATGAATGAACTTCTCAGAAAATATTAGCATTCTAAAAAACTTAAAACAGGTCTTTTTTAATGTACGATAGAAATTTCTTGTAAAGCAAAAGCAGGGTTGGGGTATATGTATAGAGAGATGGCACAGTGCTATGTATAGAGAGATGGCTCAGTGGTTTAAAGCACTTAACTGCTTTTGCAGAGGACCCAGGTTTGATTCCCAGCATCCAATGGCAATTCACAGCTATCTGTAACTCCACATTCCAGTAGATCTAACACCCTCTTTCTGATCTCCATGGGCATCAGGCATGTACATGATGCACAGACATACATGCAAACAAAACACTCATAAACATTAAATAAAATCTTTCTAATATTTTTAAGAAAAAAAAAATAGCCAGGCAGTGGTGGCGCACGCCTTTAGTCCCAGCACTTGGGAGGCAGAGGCAGGCGGATTTCTGAGTTCGAGGCCAGCCTGGTCTACAGAGTGAGTTCCAGGACAGCCAGGGCTACACAGAGAAATCCTGTCTCAAAACCCACTCCCCCACCCCCAAAAAAAAGAAAGAAAAAAAATAAAGCATCAAGTGACCTTAAAACTTCTTTTCTAGGGCTAGGGCAAAGTTCAGTAAAAAAGAAGATGCTAGTCAGTGCAAGGCTCTGGCTGCAACCCCTCAGTGCAAGGCTCTGACTGCAACCCCTCAGTGCAAGGCTCTGACTGCAACCCCTCAGTGCAAGGCTCTGGCTGCAACCCCTCAGTGCAAGGCTCTGGCTGCAACCCCTCAGTGCAAGGCTCTGGCTGCAACCCCTCAGTGCAAGGCTCTGGCTGCAACCCCTCAGTGCAAGGCTCTGACTGCAACCCCTCAGTGCAAGGCCTGGCTGCAACCCCTCAGTGCAAGGCTCTGGCTGCAACCCCTCAGTGCAAGGCTCTGGCTGCAACCCCTCAGTGCAAGGCTCTGGCTGCGACCCCTCAGTGCAAGGCTCTGGCTGCAACTCCCAGCACGGCGTGATCTTTTTCTGTGTCAAGACATTGTGGTAAGTTACATTAAGTTAATTTTCACAAGTCTTAAAGCATCATTAATAACATCATTAACATAACGGGGATGGAGAAATAGCTCAGCAGTTAAGAACACTGACTACTCTTCTTATGTCTTGTGTCTGAAGACAGTGACAAAGTAATACTATACATAAAATAAGTAATTCTTTAAAAGATTTTTACACATAAAGTAAATTACCTTCTAAGTTATTTTTGTGTAAAACTAAAGCTTGGCTTAAGGACACCATGGGATAACTTTCTGTACTGAAGTTGAGATTACAGACATATACCACTTTGCTCAGCTGCTTTATACTTCATAAATAAATGAGTAAGATGAATATTATTTTGCTGGTTGTATTAAAGTATTAGTAAAGAAATTTTGATAATGTTATTTAAAGAATAGTATGAGTATAATTAATCTATACAAATAACTCGTGTCAAATAATAGTAATTTTTTGGAAAAATGAGGTGACATCAACACCGGGAAGAAGGAAGTGATGGCACAGACTGTCCTCCCCACCCATCTTCACTTCTTCCCTTCCCTCTAAAGCAGCCATCTCCTTCACTACTCATCACTCATCCTAAAAGTGGCTAGTGACTATGTGATTTTAGTATCACAACTGCCACAAAAAAACTGAAAATGTGGTAGTTCACAACATTAATTCACGAGATTTCTACTCTACTACCTTAAAGGGCACATCTTTTTTTTTTTTTTTTAAAGTTATTTTGGTTAGTATCAGCTGGACAGTTAAGTAGTTTTTTTTTTTTTTTTTTTTTTTTGCTTTCTTGTTTTTTTTAATTTATACATGTACACTGTCACTATCTTCAGACACACCAGAAGAGGGCATCAGATCCCATTACAGATGGTTGTGAGCCACCATGTGGTTACTGGGAATTGAACTCAGGACCTCTGGAAGAATAGTCAGTGCTCTTAACCACTGAGCCATCTCTCCAGCCCTTAAGGGCACATCTTAAGACACTGAGTATACAGCTCCTTGCTCTTTCTACATTAATCACTAAAAAGCATTCATTATCATCTTTTTTTTTTGTTTTGTTTTTTTCGAGACAGGGTTTCTCTGTGTAGTCCTGGCTGTCCTGGAACTCACTCTGTAGACCAGGCTGGCCTCGAACTCAGAAATCCGCCTGCCTCTGCCTCCCAAGTGCTGGGATTAAAGGCGTGCACCACCACCGTCCGCCCATTATCATCTTTTTATGAGACTCACGGCCTTGGGCAGACTAGTGCAATGGTACTCAGGCCTAACTAGTATATGGACTAGATGGTGCAATACTACTCCACACATACAGACACTGCTCCTTGAGTTGATAAGCCAATTAACAAAGGCACTAAGAATATCAGACAAACAGCCATGAATAAACACAATGTTACTGAATAAACTAAAACAAATGTCCTACTGAGTTATTTTGTTAAACATTGTTTTATGTTTTTCTTTCCAAATCAATTTGAGAGAGAAAAGGGAAAGAGCTCAGGGTAGGCTGTTTGCCAACACATTTGAGGTCTTTTGTTCAATTCCCAACATACACACACACACACTCACACACACACACACACACACACCCAATGAAGAGACAAGAGACAGAGAAAGAACAAGTATCAGCCAGGCAGTGGTGGCGCATGCCTTTAACCCCAGCACTTGGGAGGCAGAGGCAGGAGGATTTCTGAGTTGGAGGCCAGCCTGGTCTACAGAGTGAGTTCCAGCACTGCCAGGGCTAACCCTGTCTCAAAAAACATTAAAAAAAAAAAAAAAAAAAAAGAAAGAACAAGCATCAACTACATGGTATTTCTTAGCACTTATTTTCAAAACACGTTACTCAGCTCACATAGTGGTATACAAACAACATCGTTCTATAAGAATATACCTTTTTCTGGATATCTCATCTGGGATGCCCAAGCAGATTTCTCGGTCAAACCTTCCTGCACGTCTCAAAGCAGGGTCCAATGAGTCTGGCCGGTTAGTAGCTCCAACAACTAGGACCCGAGCTGTAGCTGCCACATTATTTAGATCTAAGAACCAGATGTAGAAGACAGAACAAGACATCTGATATTTGAGGACAGCAATGCTTACACAAATGATTTAAAGATTGGAGAGAATTTGTGTACTCTGATATACAAACATTTATAAACATTGTTTATGTAACAAGTGTGAAGATAAAGACTGCCTTTCTTACTAGCAATTCACAAGCTGCTGAGGACTATAAAGTGTATGAGTAGGAAAACATAACGTAAGACACATTTCAACAAGTTTAATAACAATTAGAATAAACTAAGTACTGCAACAGAGCAAGAGAGGGGACAACGGTGGCTTCACAGAAAAAACACTCAGGAAAGCCTAAAGGACTAGTATGGTTTCCACGAGCAGAGACAGAAGTTAGCCAAGTTCTACAGAGAGCAGCAGCATGAGTGAGTGACAGCACACAGGGGCACATGCAAGGCATGCCCAGACCACCTGAACCACCTGGGGAAGACAGCAATGCTGTCCCACAAGGACAGCCCAAGTGCTGCAGAGATGTCTCAGCAGTTAACACCTCTGACTGCTCTTCCAGAGGTCCTGAGTTCAATTCCCAGGAACCACATGGTGGCTCACAACCACCTGTAATGGGAGCCAATGGCCTCTTCTTGTTTCAAAAAAAAAAAAAGAGGAAAAAAAAAAAAAAAAGAACAGCCACTCTCGCTTACTTAAGAAATAGATTTTTAGAAATGAGCAGAATACAGGGTTTAAATTTTGTCTTTCACAAATATTCTGTCAGTTTTATTTTTGGTAAATGTTCTATCAGCTGAACTAGAATTAAATAGGAGAGAGTCTAGGTTACACTTCCTCATAGGAATAACATGGTATTCAAATGCTAAGTACAATGTTATTAATGGATATATTATCCGATTAGGAAGAATCGATGAAAAGCTGTTCTAGAATATAGGCCTCAAAAATATGACAGAAAAAGACAGCAAAATAGCATCGAGCACAAGTAATAGATAGCTTACAGAGCACACACCAGCTCTCATGTTCAATCCCTGACAAGAAAGGTTAAGTGCAACAAGTAATTTATAATTGGGAGCCGTAAGAAATTTGCCGTGTGTGTGTGTGTGTGTGTGTGTGTGTGTGTGTGTGTGTGTGTGTGTAGAGAGAGAGTTAGTTATGTAATATTTCAAAGTAACTTTCCTTTTTTATTTTGTTTTGGTTCTCACTCTGTAGACCAGGCTGGGCCTGAAATCACTATGTAACCCAGCCCAGCTACAATTCATGTCTATTATTCTGTCCTAGCCTATGTGTTTGGATAATACATTATAGGAGTATGACAATACAACATGTGCTATTTCTTGACCTATGACCTTGACCTATGACCATGAGGGATCTTAAGGCCTCTTAGGCTCTGCATTCACATATCCCCCGACAAACACACACAAACAAACACACACACACACACACACACACACACACACTTAAAATAATTGTTTGTGAAAGGGGGATAGAGACAGGGATTCACTTTGTAGCTCTGGCTGGCTTGGAGCTCACTATGTAAATCAGGCTAGACTTGAACTCACAGAGATCTGTCTACTTCTGCCTCCTGAGTGCTGGGATTAAAGGCATCATACCAGGCTACAAGTAAAAATATTTTCTTAAAAGGTAAATATAAATGCATTAAAACTTCAACATTTCTTATTAAGGATATCCTTAAAGGCCAAAAGTAGGTACTATGCAACCCTGAAAATAATACACAGCAAAAGCAAACCATTATATGAGTACACACATATTTTAATACTATAGAGTTGGAACACAGCTTGGGTAGAAGAGTACCTGATATGCAAGTATTAGATCCTGAGTTCAATCCCCCAAATCCACATTTTAAAAAAAAAATGCATTCAATGTGGCAGACTTGTAATCCCAGTGCTGAGGAAGTGGAGACAGGCAGATCCCTGGAGCTCACTACTGGTCAGCTAGCCTAGCCTATTCAGTAAGTAAGCACCAAGCCAATTCAATTAATGGTGGTCCCTAAAGAATGCTACCTGAGATTGACCTCTGGCCTCCCTCCCCACATACACATGTACACTCACACACAGATACACCCACATACAAACATACATACATACATACATACATACATACATACACACACACAAATAGTACAATTTGAAATGAATGGAAAATCCTGTTTTATGAGATTCACTACTTAAGTGGTTCATACATACATGTATGACTTGCATTATTTTAAGAAATAAATTATCTTAAAATGAATTCATTATTTACCATCCATGCAGGTTAGAAGCTGGGCTACAATTCTTCGTTCCATATCTTTAGAAGCAACTTCTCTTTTGGGGGTAATTGCATCAATTTCATCAATGAAAACAATACATGGTGCATTTGACTAGAAATAAAAATACCAAACAATCAATATATATATATATATATTTATTATAAAATAAATTTCCTATATTGATGTCTAACATTTATGTATTCTTTCGATTTTTAAAACTAAAAGGTTTAGTCACCAACAGAATAACGATGAACAAGGCAGTTCACAATAATGCTTCCGACTGTTATCAGAGAACCAGATGCTTAAATAGAAAGAATTGTGGTTTATGAAATAATCTTCTGAAACTGTTCTGTAATTAGGCATATTTGGATGCTACAGAATATAAGCAGTAAATTTAAAAGTTCTCAGCTATGCATAGTAGCACACAATAAGAATTCTGGCACTTGGAAAGATCAAGACAAGACTTCAAGGATTTCCTAGGCAACATTTCTAGTTCCAAGCCAGACAGACTCTAACTCAAATTGACAAACAGCAACAAAGAGACTAACATGTCTACACACACACACACACACACACACACACACACACACACACACACACACTAAGGATTAAGTAAAAAACAAAAACCTAGACTTATAATCCCAATCTTTCTTAGTCACTCCATAGTCAAAATGGTGACACTTATTGTGCTAAAAGTCACACACTGTCAGTTCAAAATGACACCAAGTAACAGATACTTGGCCCATCACTACTGGCTCTTTTCGCCAAATCTTCCTCTTGGCAATGTTTGCAAAGAGCACCTATGATTGCTAGATCACAAACAAAATTAAAAGTACAGAGCAAAGGTCTCAGAAAATAAACCCATTATTTTTCATTAGTGACCTGGAAAACTCAATGGGAAAGAGTAAGTGATGATAATCAGACCTTAGCCTAAGGAGGGGTAAGGTTAGAAAACAACTACCTAGCCTGACACGGTTCTGTTATCCACTTGGATTAGGGAGTGAGTGGCAGAAAATGAAGGGGTAAAACCACGTGCTCACTTGACACCTGCATCAGCAGTATTTGCTCAGTACTGCTTTACAGGGAAATGTGACTTAACTAATGACCTAAATATGCCATTTTGCATTCATGTTTGCCATTGTGTTTACCATATACACAAACATTTCCATGGTGGTCTAAATGAGAAAGCCCTGCATGCTAAACAGTGAGACTTTCAAAAATTAATAATCACTCTTATAATTTATACTTACTATAAGTATATAGTTACTTAGTAATATTTCTGCTAAAATACATTTTTCTCCTTATTTCACATCAGCTTCAGGTAGTTAAAATTATGTGCCTTAGATTCAAATAAAGACATAAAATTAAACCCAGTATGGTGGCATACAACTGTAATTTCAACACTTGGGTAGAAATAGGAGGATCAACGGTTCGAAGTCATCCTCAGCGACACAAGAAGTTTGAGTCCAGACTGGGTTACATAAAACTCTGTCTGAAAGGAGTAGGTAAGGAAGAAATTGTGACACAAAGACTTTTTATCATTTTTTAGTGTTAGTTCGGTGGTGATTCATGTCTGCTCAAGTGCAAATGTCATGATTAACAGGACTCTTGCTATGTACTAGACATAATGTTAAAAGGGTTTAAAATAACTCTTTTAACTGGGCATGGTGGTGTAAACCTATAATCACTTGGGAGACTGAGGCTAGAAGGTTGGTTGTCAGGAATTTAAGGCAGGCTAGACAACATAGCAATACACCATCTGAAAAAAAATAATGAATCTTCTGATTTAAATGCTCAGTGACCCTATGAGAATTGGGTATTTTATCATCACAGGTTACTGTTAGGAAATCGAGGGGAAAAGTCTCTTCCCATCACATTATGTGACAACACTGAACTGGTCCTCAACTTTTTCAGTGAGAAGGCAGACATTTATACAATGAGAAGGCAGACATTTACCACACTATGCTGAAGATATAACTTTAACTGGATTCCAATATCCTCTTCTAAATTGTATTAACATTACCTGTAGACAGGTATAATCTCTCTCTCTCTCTGAGAATTTTCTTTTCACCCCTCTAATCATATAAACAGCACTGATCCTGAGTCTTACAGTGCTTGCATAATTCTAAGTATGATAATTCTAATGGTGTTTGCAAGTTGTTCAGACATAAGCTGGAGAAAAAAAGTAAGTGAAGCATCTCCAGGACAGTATGTTCTGAGCACTTAACTCTGGGTATGACAGCCCAAAGCTTGTCAGTATAAGCTTGTCACCTATATACTTGATTTCATATGAAACATTACATAACCAAGAGTCTATACAACTAAATTCACTTTAAATTTACCACTAAATATTTTTACAAAAGGAAGGTCAGTGAGCAGGATAAAGAATTCTAGCATCAGAAAAGCAAACTCTACTGAAAGCTAACAGCAGGAAACAAGCTGGTAATCAATAGCTGACTCACCACAGCCTGGTCAAATAAATCTCTGAGCTTTTGCTCAGACTCTCCAGAAACTCCTGACACAATCTCCGGAGCAGCCACTTTCAGAATCGGCAAGTCAAGTTCCTATGTACAAATGCAGAAAAGAATGACCAAAGGTTAAATAAAACTTAAGTTCCCCACATTCTTCTTATCTAATCTGTCCCACCAAAATTAGGGAGTTTTTTTCTTAAAGTTCCTAAAAAACATTTATTATTTATTGTGCATCCATTCATGTATGTGTGCAGGCATGTTTGTGCCATCGTGTACACATGGAGGTCAGAGGACAACCTGCCAAAGTTAGTTCTCTTCTTCCACCTTTGTTTCCTGTTTCAATAGAGGGTCACCAAGCATGGTGGAAAGCAACTTTACCCACTGAGCCATCTTTCTAGACTCTACAATTTCCTAAGAAATTTCATTTCTGTATGTGAGTCCAATGACAAACACTATTTAAAAGTATGGAGAGATAGCTCAGCAGTTAAGAGCACTGACAAGGAAGCTTACAATGGTCTATAACTCCAGCTCCAGGGAATCCTATGCTCTCTTCTGACTTCCATGGACACCAGATATGCATATGGTACATAGACATACATGCAGGCAAAATACTCACAAATATAATACAATAAACAATTTTTTAAAAAAAGAATAATCAGCGGAGTGGTAATGGCACACAACTTTGATCCCCTCCCTGCACTCAGGAGGCAGAGGCAGTTGGATCTCTGAGTTCAACACTAGCATAGTCTAAAGAGAAAGTTTGAGGACAGGCAGGGCTACAGAGAGAAACCCTGTCTCAAACAAACAAACAAAGTTAAGTCTATGAATTTATTCACCAGTTATAGTGGCTTACACCTGTAATATCAGCACTTGGGAGACTAAAGCTTTGAGTTCAAGGTTGGTTGGGCAAACAGTGTGAAACCCTGACTTTAAAGAAACCTAGGGATTTACTCAAACACAAAAACTGCATCTTATGGTCTGCTATGTAGTGGCCATAAGACAAATTTATTTTTAAAAAGACAAATCAAGTTGCCTTTAAAAAGCAAGTTTGTTCTATTAATGACTAGAATAATATGCTATCCTGCTAGTTAAAGTTCCTTGAACTATTTTATTTTATACTTTATCATGAAATAAGTTTCCAAAAAATGTGATAGGACAAAATCAGGATTACTAGCTCTTTATTCTGCAAAATAAGTGGGGTTTTTTTTTGTGTTTGTGGTTACAGAGGTAGGTGTGGTTGATACAAGAAGAAATATACAAAGTTTAAAAGATAGCTTGAAACTTACAATCCTGTTGTAGTACAAGCAATACTGGACTTTCAAGCGTGTACTACAAATCCAACTGATCTTTTAAAAACTATTTTAGAAGGGTATTTTAACAGTGGAAATTTTAAATAAATTTAGCTCCAAGAGAAAAACCATTACTTTGCATGTTTTGCTGATTTTAAGACTGACTAGGATAAAAGAGAATAGCTACAATGTAAACTAAATGTTTAAGAGTTTTTACAGTTTTGCTTCCTATCCATTTTGTCACAGACACAATAACTGCATTCATTAAACACCACCACCACCAGCATAAGCAGCAGCATGAAAAAGTAAAATGTGTGGGGCAGCATGAGAACCTGTGTCTGGAAATACAGTGCTGATGTAAAAGCCAGGCAGTGAGCTCCACATCTGTAACCCCAGCACTGGCAGAGTGAAGGACGACCCCTGGAGTTTGCAGGGTTGCAGGTCCAGCCAAATCAAGTGTGATCCAGGTTCAAACAGAAACTCTTATCTCAAAACAACAAAAAGACAATGAGGAAAATGATGGGGGAGGAAAAAAGAGAAGGAGAGGAGGAATAAGGAGAATCTCCTACCGATTAAATTTGCTTACTAAAGAAATACCAGGTCTAACTGGAATTGACCAAAGAGAAAAACAAACAACAACAACTAGAAATCCAGCAGCAACTAGCCTCACCCCAGCTATTGCATGTGCAAGTAATGTCTTCCCACAGCCTGGTGGCCCATGCAGGAGAACACCACGAGGAGGCACGACGCCAAGGTGCTGGTAAACCTCTGGGTGACGCATGTGTATAAGCATCTTGCAGACTTCCTGTCAAGGAATAAGCAAAAAAGATATCTTCCTCGGCCCAAGAAAGAAAGAGTCAATGTAGAATGAAATGCCCCTATTTTTTGGAACACCAAAATATACTAGACAGAAGACAGACAGGCTTAGGCTGTGACCTGAGCTGAATCCCAGCATCGCACACTATGTACATAACTTCTGTGACATCTCCATGCTTCTATTGCCTAAGCTATAAAAGTATCTCTCATAAAATACAGTGATTGTAACAGAGAAGACACTAGAAAGCCGCCATGATCATTATTAATGTCATTATTGTTAGCACTGTCAGAACACTGTAACTTAAAAAGCATGCACTTCAAATACTCTATAACTAAAGACGTAAAAAGACAGAAAGCTTCATTTTCTTTTGGTACCCTGAAGGGTCAGGTTTGTTCACCTCACCTTCCCAGTATTTTTTTCTACACTTATTTCACATTAAAAACCAAAGGACTGGAGAGGTGGCCCAGGGAATTACAGAGAATCTGGGTTCGCTTCCTAACATCTACATGGTGGCTCACAACCATCTGTTAACACCAGTTTCAGTGAATCTGACCTCTTCTAACCTGAGGGCACCAGGCATGCAACAGGTATGCAAACATACATGCAAGCAGAACACCTATATACATAAAATATGTGTTAATTTAAATTAAAAGTAGGTAGGCTTTTTAGTGTCAATGTTTAACAATATATGCATTTCAAGTAATGCCACTTCTCAGTTGGCACTAACTTTTAACGTAGCATCACTGCCTCCAACATCTTCAAACTTCACATTGGAAATCTGCAACTCTGCGCTCCTTGCTTTAGCTGTTAGACAAAAAGGTAAAAAGATAGGTGATTCCAGACAAACATACAACTAAAGCACCATTAGATAAAAAATGTTTTCAACTAGGTTTTTCCACACACAAATAGTTCTCAAACAAAACAGCGCAAAATAGTCACCCCTCTCTCAAAGCAAACACACCACTGCTATCTACAGCTCACCTTTCTTTTGCAGAACAGCTTCGATTTCTCCGTCTACTCCCTGAAGATCCTCTGTCTTTCTTTTGTTTCCTTTGCTCTTTGCCCTACCTTTCCTTTTCTTATCACTTTCCAGAAGGGAAGAGTCTTTTAAATTCTGGGGAGAAAATACAAAAATTCTGTACTTAAAATGATAATGCTAACAGATGGTTTTCAAAAACAGCTCTACCCATTTGTGCCTACAGTGCTGCTAACTACTCACAATCTCTTTGCTCAAGGATGCTGCCTTCTTTCAGAAACCTAAAAGCTTAGATTGTTTATGTGATAATATTTTCTCTTCTAAAAGACTTAAGGCATATATATAAACATCAGGTTCTTACCAATTATAATAATGCTCTTGATAGTTAAATACAGCTTAAAACAAAGAAACTGGGGAATGACCCACTAATAGCGTAAAAGGAAAACCTGTAACTCCAATACTTTGGAGTAAAAACAGAAGAATCAGAAGGGCATTTTTAGCTAGATAACAATTGCAAAGTTGGACTAGGCTACAAAAGACCCTATTTCAAAATCCAAAATCAAAATAAATAGGGCTCAGTCTATAAAGTATTATAAAATCATGAGGTCTGAATTCAGACCCCTCCCCACCCATACATGAGAAGGTGTGTGCAACAAAGAAGGTCTGTAATGCCAGTGCTGGCAAAAATAAGAGGATCCCTACCGCTTGCTGGTCAGCCAGCAAAGCACAACTAGAAAACCCCATATTTAGTGAGATATTTTGAGATCACAGACATCCCCTTCTATGTGTGTGCTTTAGGCTTATTCTGTTGATGTTGTTACAGGGTTTCTCTGAGTATCTCTGGCTGTCCTGGAATTCACTCTGAAACCAGGTTAGCCTTGAAACTCAGGCATGAGTCACCACTGACCAGCTGAGTTTTCTTTCTCAAAGAAAAGGTAGAGAGGAATTGAAAAAGACATCTGACATTGATTCTGGTATGTTACCCCACACATGCATTTGCACATAAACATGCATATGTGCACGCATGTACCTATAAAAGAATTTGCCAAATCAACGCTTGGTGCTTAGAAACTAATTATAACAGCACTGTTCAGGAAAAATACATCACAAGTCAAACATTTTATATATTCTAATTATATATTAATGTGTGCACCCCATTATACACTAATAATATACACATAATTAAATGTAGAGGACAAAATGCATTTCATAATTTCTTTTCTTGGGTGCAAACTACTGAACCCAGAGCCTTACATATTATATTCTAAGCACTAAACGAACCAATGAGCCACACTCATCTACCAATAAATCTATTTTAATTAACACATCCCAAACACTCTTTCAACACAGTCAATACAAAAAGTTACTAATGAGCTGGGGTAGTGGTACACACTTAGAATCCCAGCACTCAGGAGGCAGAAGTAGGACTGCCTCAAATTTAAGGACAGCTTAATCTACAGGACAAGTTCCAAGGCAGCCTGCAACATGTCTAAAAACAAGTTGCTAATGAGATTTTTTTTTGGAGACAAGGATGTAGCTGACAATTTTGGATTTTTGTTTTCTTTGAAAAACACAAAAATATTATGGAAATATGTTTTTGTTTTAATGCTAGGGGTGGGATATTGGCCTGTTTCAGCTTGTCCACAATAACTGACTATGATTTGCCTTATTTTCTAACAGAGGTATGATTCTGCCAGCAGCAGTTTTTGAGATACTGTTGACATTTGGAATTCTGGACACTTTTCAGAAAGCATATAAACACTAGGGCCAGAAAGAGAAACGGTGGGTTACTGGTTGTTTGCTATTGGTTGTGGTTTGTTAAGTAGTCCTGTGCAAAGAAAGAAGAAATTAGATATCCTGATGGCAAAGATCAAACTTGCCCCAAGAAATCAGTTGCCCCTAATGAGCAGGAAGCAGTCTAATGATAATGCCCCTTTCCTCTCTATCCCTATTTCTTTCCTATATAGTGTTAGGGGGTTGAAAGGGTGGAGAAGGGTGGAAGAAAAAAGAACCCACAAAGCAGCCTTGTCTGTTCTCGAACTTGCCCTATAGACTAGGCTGGCCTTGCCTCTACTTCCCAAGTGCTAGGATTAAAGGTAGTTTCCACCACTGCCCAGCACTAATGATATTTTATATTATGCTTTTAATTAACTCTTCACATGCCAAAATATACTGAAAATTTATAGCACATCTCAATTTGGACACAAATTTTCAGGGGTAATATATGACTTGGATTTTGCAAAATTTATACTTGAAAAAGTTAATCCCTATATCTAGTTGTTTCAAATATATTTTGAGGTTTTCCAAAAACCAAGTATTGAATTTACATTTCAATGAAAAAGCTAGTTCCTTAGTTGCACTAGCAATAGTAAAAGCGCAATGAAAACACAGGAAAGCCCTAAATGATACGCAATGTACAGTTAGGATATATTAGTATAAAGCTTCACTTACTTGGCTATGAATTTACTTTAAAATAACCAGTTAAGGGAGATAATCAATATGTTCATTTTGTGATACATATTAAGACATACACATACTATGTGCATGTGTTGGGATCATATTGGTGTTCTTCCATGTATGTATGGGTGTGGAGAACGAAGGTCAACAGCTAGTGTCTTCTCTGATTGTTTCCTACCTTTTTACTTTATTGGCTCTCTCTATGTAGACCATGCTAGTCTTGACCATACAAAAACCCACCGGCTTCCACCTCCCTAGTGCTGAGATTAAAGACCTGTGCCAGTCATTGAACCTCACCCACCCTATTTTCTGAGACAGGATCTCTCAATAAACCTGCAGTTGGCCCATTTGGCTAGATTAGCTGGCCAACCAATCCCAGAGTCTTTCAGTGCTAGGAATACAGACATGTGGTATTGCACCAGTTTTTATATGGGTGGTAGGAATTGAACTCAGGTCTCTATGCTTGCATTATAAGCACTTTACTAACTAGATATTTCCCAAGCTCCATTTTTGACTTGAGACAGGATCTCATATAGCTCAGGACAGCCTTAGACTTGCTATACAGAAGTAGATAACCTTGAGCCCCTAAGTCTTTGCCTCTATCTCCCAAGTACTAAGATTATAGTTTTGGAGCAAACACCTAACTTCAATTTTAAAAGGTTTTCTTGAAAATCTGTTTTTTAAAGGTATTGCTATTCTACACATTTTATTTCTTAAGGTATTATTCTCAACTGGACACAGATTACCTTGCCGTTTACCAGCTTCCTTCTTCAAAAACTGAATCTATTAATTCTATCCCCAAAGAGGATAGTTCTTAACTCCTAAGTAACTGTGTCTCCACAAGTTCATTTGGCACTACAAATTCAACACTGTGTTAGACAACTTCAGCCAGAAACATATTATTCAACAAAACAAAGTCCTTGCTCTCCTGGAGCTTCCATTCTAGTGAAGAAAAACTGAGTTTTGAGACAGAGAATTAATACCCAATAAGCTGGGTGACCATGAGAACATGAAGGTGAGAAAAATCCGAGGAAAACAGCCAGGTACACCACATTGTAACTTTCCATGGTGTGAGAGGGTCTCTGAAGAGATCACAAAGAAGGTGATGTAAAGGAGTCTGGAGAGTGTTCTAGCCAGAAAGCTCAGGCCGTAAGATCCTGGGGAATGGGGACGGGTAGGGAAGACAGACTCGCTAGCTACCTTAGTGTTATAGATACAGCCAGAACTTGCTGTCACTGAGGAAGGGAAGTGGGCAAACAATGACACCAAGAAACAGCACGGTAACCAAATCATAAAGGGCTTTGTGGGCTTTTGATATGAGACTGAACAAAGCCACTAAAAGACTGAAATATTTCAATGGTATTGTGGTTTGGGTATGAAGTATCCGACCCCCACCGCCCGCCCGGCTCATGTGGGAAAACTAGTCTCCAGATGGTGACTGGATCATGAGGGTACTAGGTTCATTAATGGACTGATCCACTTATGAGTTCATAGCTGAACAGTATTAGGAGGTGGAATCAAACTAGCAGAAAAGGGTCACTGCAGAGTGGCAGATGTCACTGAAACAAATCCTGCAACTGTAGTCCCTTCTTATCACTGCTTCCTGGTTTGCTGAGGTGAGTAGCTCTGCTCTACAATGCTCTGTTCACCATGCTGTTCACCTCTCAGGGGAGAAGCAACACTAAGTCAGCCAACTAGGTCCTTCCTCCTTTAACCTGTTTCCCACTGCCAGTAAGTCTGACACAAGTGGCAGTGATCCAGTAAGTCACGAAAAGGTACCCACATGTGAAAAACGGAGTAGAGGAACAAGACGCAGATCATCTTGGAAATCTACTCAACAGTTAAGGCAATAAATATGCTGGACTATGGTAATGACAGAACTAGTCAACAGTGATAACGTTTTCTGTGTATTTCCAGGTATTTGTGATGTTTTAAAAACAGAGTATAAGTACCTGTTTCATACTACATTCAGTGAAAAAATTGCAATATACTCCAACTATATGGAACTAACTTTCACTATAAAAATACCTGAGTCTCAGAATCCTGCTTTTTATACTTGCTTTGGTCATCTGATAGGTCCAAGGGAAGACTTTCTTTCTTTCCACCTGGGGTTTTGTCAATAAACCATCCTCCCTCAGATTCTCTGGCAGGGGTCTTCAATGGCATGGAGTCCGTTTTAGAAGTCAGCAATGGTGTTGAAGTGACGGCTTCTCTCTGTTCCAACTTCGGAGAGGTTGAAACAGAATCAGAGTTTCCTTTCCGATACAAAGAGAGCAGGGAACTGTTCATGTGATTTGCTGACTGACAGAAACATGATTTTAGTGTAAGTTACTCAAGAAGTCTTGAAGCTCCAGTACCTAAACTAAAAAGCTTTGTGTATTTTGCTTTAAATAACTTTTCTCACAACATTTATATTTAAAATTCATAGGTTGTCAGTTAGATAACTCCCAAACTTTTACTATCTGAAACTACTATAACCACTCTTGGCTAACAAAGAACCGGTTATGGATCACCAATCCATAACTGGTGATCAAATAAAACCAAGAGGTATGAAAATGAACTGGTAATCAGTGAGTCACTACTATCTCAATTCAGTACTGGATCAAATATAATGGAGTACTGTAATCACTTTGTTAATAATTCAAGGCCTCATGTACCAAGGAGGAAAACCTAAAACCTAAGAAGCTACCTATAAGTAACCTGATGCATTTTTTGATGTATCTTTTTAGTTAGGCCCAGCATGAATTAGGGCCCTAATTAGGAATTAGGGTCATTTCTTCCTTTTTTGGTTTTTGAAACAGAGACTCATTACACAGGACTGGCTGGCCTAGAACTTGCTACGTAGAACAGGCTAGCCTAATACTCAGAAATCTGCTTGCTTCTGCCTCCCAAATGCTGATATTAAAAGTCACACAAACCTGTTGAGGTTTCTTTTTATTATCTCCCTTAATATTCTAATCTGCCTTTAGTTTTGGCCATTGTTTTTCCTGCTTTTTCTTTATATAACTGATTATACAAATATAAGCACTAGAAGAATAATTAAATCATCAATGGTGTGTATACAAAGCATTCAATTATATATTGATATAGATGGAAACAGTTCTTTATTCTATTTTTGGCCTTTTATTTTTTTTTTTCTAAAAGAGGATCTTAAAAAACTGGCGCTGGGGAGATGGCTCAGCAGTTAAGAACACTGGCTGCTCTTGAAGAAAACCAAAGTTCAGTTCCTAGGACCCACGTGGCAGCTCCCCAGTTCAAGGGTATGCCTTTATCTGACCTTAGGTTTAAATGTGCATATGGTGCTCATATATACATGCAGGTAAAATAGGCATACACATAAAATAAAAAAAATCTAAAAAACAAGAAATCGGGCTGGAGAGATGGCTCATCAGTTAAGACTGCTCTTCCAGAGTCCTAAGTTTAATTCCCAACAACACACATGATGATTCACAACCATCTGTAATGGGATCTGATGCCCTCTTCTGGTGTGTCTGAAGACAACTACAATGTATTCATATGCATAAAATAAATAAAATTTAAAAAAGAAAGAATGAAATCAAAGTGGCTCACTGAATGTTTATCTTACCTGTGGATCTGGGTAATCTTCCATGTTTGAATCATCATCAGAATAGCTTTCAGTGTACCTCAGAATTAGAGAAAGACAAAGAAAGAAAAAATATTTTGAAGTCCTTTCTCTGATAACCTAAAAAATTACTATACCAAAGAAGTCAATATATTAAGGTAAAACACTGGCTATGAGTCCAAAGTCTGAGAGCTGGCAAGACACCTCGGCAGTTAATAGAACTCGCTGTTTTTATAGAACAGATTTGGTTCCTATCACAATGACCTCTAACTCTAGCTCACAAGGTATTTGATGCCACCTTCTTGCTCTATAGGCACCAACATTCACATGGCATTCATGAACACAGTCACATTCACTAATATAAATAATTTGAGGAAAAAAGCAAAGCCCTCAGGTCAGTGTATTGCTCAACCTTCCTCAAAGAAGCTCCTTCCGATAGATAGGAAACAACACAGAGACACAGAACTATCATGTGCAGTGTGAGAAACTTTGGAGCACTCAAACAGAAAGACTCCAAGAGCCAGAGGTAGTAGATGAACTCACAGATTACAGCAGCATGTACGAGACCTGCACAGGCTCACACGGACAAAATCCCACCACAATAAAAGGGGAAGTCAACAAAAGCCAATTGGTATATACCAGGAAAGAAAAAACCTTTTCTCCCTGAGGAGAAAAAGGAATACCACTGGGTAGATTAACCACACTCCAAAAGAAAGTCCCATGTCTGAGACTAGGTGACTAACACAAAACGAACTCTTAAGGTTTCTTTGTGGCCTTTCTGGTTTTGGTAATTTTTTTTTTATTAGTTTTTTGTTTGTTTTGATCTTTCATTTTATGTTTGAGAGGGAGAGAGAAAAAGTACATGAAGTTAGGTGGTAAGGAGGCAGGGAGAATCTAAAAAAAAAAACTGAAGAATGGGAAAAACATGATCAAAATATATTGTATTAAAGTTTTTTAAATTAAAAAACAAAATAAATAGTAAAAATAAATCTTAAGAAAAAAGGGGTATTATGATCAAAGAAACCGGAATTTAAAAATCTATTTTAAATAGCCAGGCATGGTTGTGTAAGCCTTTGTCCTCAGCAGTTAGGAAGCAGAGGAAGGCTGGTCTCTGAGTTGAGGCCACCCTGATCTACATAGAGTTCAAGAATAGCCAGGCGTACCCGTCTCAAAACTAAACTAGAAATCCATTTTAACCAGCTAGAACCTGTGCTTAATGCCTCTGAGTGTCAGCTTTCTCATCTATCATAAAAAAGGAATGTCTCATTGAGTATTTTGTTGTTTCTCTTGTTTTTTAATGTGTTTATGTGTTTTGCCTGAATGTATGCATGTGCACCGTGTGTGTGTGTGTGTGTGTGTGTGTGTGTGTGTGTGTGTGTGTACAGCACCAAGAGGCCAGGTGGGTATGGATGCCCTGGAACTATAGTTACAGACAGCTGAAGGCACCATGTACATACTGAGATCAAACCTGATTCCTCTGGAAGAACTGAGCTATTGCTACAGCTCTAGAAATGTTTTCATGTTTAACATGAGTGTTCCAGCCATAACACATTTAAACATCAAAATTTACTGCCATCTTTTAATATACCCAGTATTATAGTAAAGCAAAAAATGAGAAAGATGAGACAACTGCACTTGGTAATACAACAGAGTACATGATTTCAGTGCCACATAACATGAAGATTACAGTAAATCTCTATAACTAGATGCTAAAAAAACACTTGGAAGGGACCTAAGAAGGAGCAAGGAAGACTGACATCTTCACTGACTTTTTCATGTGGCTGAGTGGGATGTGTGAAACAGAAATGAATACTCAAGTTACTGAAGAGCACAGTCAAAATGCTCTAGGGACTACAGAGCAATCAATACAGCTGGAGGAAACACAATGCCTTAGCAGGAAATATTTAGCACAGTTGCACTGTTGGCCAAGAAGAACCACTGAACGTATTCTCAGTATGAATGTGAAGCTCCAGGAAACTAGCTCTGCAATACTTACTCATCCTCTTCATCTTGTCTTGCTCTTTTTGCCAGATGTCCATCTTCTAGTTCTTTAAGATTCTTAAGTTGTTTCTCACTACTAATTATGCTAAATACTGAAACAAGTAAACAATAAAATGCCAAGTTAAAATAATTATTTCTTTGACTGTTGATAATTGTGCTCAAACAGTGAAAGACTCACCTTTATCTACCTGAATTCTAAAAGCATTTTTTTTTCTTCGACCATAATCTACACTGGGAAAAAAAAAAATTTTTTTTAGCACAGTTTTCATAAATATTTTCCACTAAATATTATTGGTTATATTGGTAAACTGTCATGTGCTACTGAGACCAAAATGGGATCCCCTGTCTCAGACTCAAGACAGGGAGGGTCTTCTAACCCTGGCTAGCTTGGAGTTTGCTAAGAAATCTATCTGCTTCCTGAGTGCTCCACCCAATTACATGACTTTTTTGTTTTGTTTTTGATGTTTGAGACAACATTACTAAGCAGTTCAGGCTGGACTCTAACTCAGGATTCCAAGGAAGTACTGGGATTGTAAGTGTGGGCCACTAGGTCCCCTGACACTGGCACTGTAGAGGGAACTAGGTCAGCTAATTTTTTAAATATTCATTATCTAGATTTATCTCACATTTCTTCATTATTAAATTCAGGTTCAAACATTTATATGCTATAGCACACAAAAGTTTCATGAACATAATATTTCTATGTAAATTCTTTCCTTTCTCCTTCCTTCCTTCTTTCCTCCCTTCCTTCCTTCTTTCTTTTTTCTTTCTTTCTTTCTTTTGGAGAAAAGGTCCTGGCTCTCACAGAAAATCTACCTGCCTCTGCCTGAGTGCTAGGATTAAAGGCAACCAACATCATACATATAAGGAATTTATAAAGAATATAAATTACTCACACTGGGTATTTTAAAGAATACCCGTAACCACAGAACGCAGGAGCTAGAGGCAAATGAATGGATCTCAGTGAGTTTAAAGATAGATTGATCTACATAGTAAGTTATAGGTCAGCCATAACTACATAATGAGACTGTCTCAAAAACAAAACAAATTCAACCTCTAAACTTATATAGTAAAAGGAGACAACTGACTCCTACAAAGTTGCCTTAACTTCACAGGTGTGCCATGACGTGTGTGTGTGTGTGTGTGTGTGTGTGTGTGTGTGTGTGTGTCTGACTCTCTCTCTCACACACACACACACACAAACACACAGAAAATGTAATTTTAAGAATTTTCAGTAAGATATGTGGGGCTAAGATGGCTCAGTAGATAAAGTGCTTGCTGTGCAAGTGTGAGACCTGAGTTAGACTCTCCAAGACAGGTACTGGGAGACAAAGGAGTAATTGGATTCCCAGAAACTGGCAGGCCAGGTAGCCTGGAGTATAAAAATGAGAGTTGGCGAGATGTGTCAGCAGTTTATAGCACTGTCTGCTCTTCCATATGATCTGGGTTCAAATTCTAGTACCCACATGGCAGCTCAAAACTGTCTATTAACTCCAGTTTCAGGAGATCTGACATCAGACACCTGGTGCCCGATACCACACACGTGGTAAGTGCACTAAAGTATACACAAGTACACACATACACATAATATACTTAAAAGACAAAAACAAGACCAAGTGTATGCCTTTAATTTCATCACTCAGCAGAGACAAGGGCAAGCAGATCTCTGAGTTTGAGGGTAGCCTGGTCTATCTATAGAGAATTCCAGAACAGTCAGGACTACACAGAGAAACTGTCAGGGGCGGCAGCAGGAGAACACAGTATGGGAAAAGATAAAACTAGGGGTGGTGGGGGGGGGTTGCAGAGGAAGGTGTGACACAAGACAACTCAAACAAGGCAGAGTACTACCAAGATGTTTGTGAACATGCACACACAAACAGGGAGAAACAAAACAAAACAGGTACTTAGTTATTTTAAGTGGAGACCATAAAGCTGTGATACCCTTATTAAGCAATCATATTCAAGTGGAAAAAGCAGAACTAATTTTTTAAAGACCTAAGAGATTATAAAGCATAAAATAAACATAGCATTTGGGGGCTGAGAAATGATTCTGCAGTTAAGAGCACATTCTGTTCTGGCAAAGGATCCAGATTTGGTCTCCAGCACCCTCACGGCAACTCACAACTGTCTGTTTTTTTTTTTGGTTTTTCAAGACAGGGTTTCTCTGTGTAGCCCTGGCTGTCCTGGAACTCACCCTGTACACCAGGCTGGCCTCGAAGAATTCAGAAATCCGCCTGCCTCTGCCTCCCAAGTGCTAGGATTAAAGGCGTGCACCACCACTGCCTGGCAGCCATAATTTCCTTATAGGGTATGTGATGCTCTCTCTGCAACCAGGAATGAACCAGATGCAGGCTCTGTTCCTAGCAGCCACATATTGCTAATCTTAATTACATTCTGAGGCCATTTTGTGCCTCAACTATATGAAAGCGTATCAACAAAATAAGACAAAGCTTCCTCAATAATCTTCTCACCAGAATTAATCTTATCCACTATTAATAGCACGCTACTTTTATAGTAGAGATAATGCAACTGTTAGGAAGCCTGTTAGACATGTGAGACCATGAAGCTTCTACTGGAAAGCAGTTGAGAACTAGGGATGTAGTTCAGTTGGGAGAATGCTTGCCTAGTGAGTTCAATTTCAAACATCAAACATGAAAAAAAAAAATCAGGTACAGTGACATATGCCTGTAATTCCAGCACCTGAGATCAAGACCATTCAAAGTCACCCTGGGCTACAAGTTTGGGGGACAACTGGGCTATTTGAGACCTGCTCTTAACAACAACACAAAAAGCTGGAGGCAGGGGCTGGAGAGATGGCCTAGTAGTTAAGAGCACTGATTGTTCTTCCTTAGGTTCCCAGCACCCACATGGTGGCTCACACCTGTCTGTAATGGGATCCAATGCCCTCTTATGGTGTGTCTGAAGACAGCTACAGTGTACTCATATAAATTAAAAAAAAAAAAGCTGGAGGCAGAAGCAGGCATATCACTGTAAGTTAGAAGCCTGCCAGGTCTACAAAGCGAGTCCAAGCTTAGCTAAGGCAATGTTTTAAAAAACAAAAAACAAAAAAAGAAAGCAATTGAAAAAAGTATCATTGACACAAATGAGGGCATTAACAGCTAAAAAAATTAAGTTGGTCAGGCTAAATAAATGTGCTCTGAAGACATCCCTTCAATGACTGTGGTTAGCATAGGTTTGAAGAGTGGTTTTCAATGGTGGTGGCAGTGACCTACCTAGAGGGTACTATGAATTTGTGAGGGCATTTTACATGGTCACAAAGATTTAAGAGCATTAAGAGATTTGGTATGTGAGAATACAGCTACTGGATATTCTGCTCATATATAACAATCCCACCTAAGAAATCTACTATTCCTTCAAGACGTTCACTTGTTAAGCCATTCATTCATGACAGTGAGAAACCTGAGTGTAGTTACCTAAGCTGGAACCCATCTGCTGGGTATATGAACCCATTTTGCATAGTTTTTGTTTTTTTTTTTAAAAACATGTACTTATTTATTTTATGTATATGAGTACACTGTAGCTGTCTTCAGACACACCAGAAAAGGCTATCAGATCCCATTACATAGCATGTGGGTAACGAGAAGTGAACTCAGGGCCTCTAGAAGAGTAGTCAGTGCTCTTAACCACTGAGCCATCTCTCCAGCTCCCATTTTGAATAGTTTTTAAAGAACAGGACTTTTTAAGAATACAATTACTTCATAAATTGAGAGATTTCACTATTGTTTTTTATTCAACCTGAAATCTTCCTTCCTCAGTTTTCTAGGTGATGCAATTAAATATGGCTACCTGGCCTGACTCACATTCCTTGACAGAGTCTGAAAGTTGAGGAAGAAATGCTTGATTGCTTTAAATTTCTGATGAAACAGAAAAGCAAGTACTATTGCAATAGCTCTATCTCCTGGCCAATCGAAGAGATATTAAAGGATAAGAAAAACTATTTCCTCTGGCAAAAGGAACTAATACTGAATATAATAGGTGACTATAGATGTTTGTATAACTGATTTAAGATCCAGGTTTATGAATTGGTAAGATAATGCCAACAACCACTGATATCAATTGAAAAATTAAGGAAGATGGAATATTTAAAATCAAGGAGGATGGGGCTTAAAAAAAAAAAAAAAAAGCCAAACAAACAAGGCTTTAGGAATACACATCTTTACCTGTACTTTGTTTGCAAGTCAGATGCTAAGATTCCAATGTCCACATACTTGCCACATCTATTACTACTGAGGTACTAAAAGAGAAAATATGACAATTAACTTAGACATTTCAATCAGTAAATAAGAGGTTGAGTTATTCCAACACATACTTCAATATAAATTCTTCAGCAATAAAGCGTACCACAAAAAAAAATCTATCATGAACATAATTTTTTTTTAAATGCCAATCAGTCAGGCTTAGGTAGTACACACTTTTCATCGTTTGGTCTACAAAAAGGATTTCGGGACAGTCAGGGCCATGCAGGTTATACAGTCAATAAACTGTTAAATAAATCCTCTCTCTCTAACTGAGATCGAGGTTTGTGTAGTTTGTGGGTGACTCCTGGACCCCAACACAATCAAGCTTTTATGCCTTAACAACTGGATGGAAAGTGGTGCCGATTCCCAGTACCCACCCACATGGCAGCTCACAGTTGTCCATAACTCCAGTTCCAGGGGATATGACACCCTTCACAAAGATATACGTGCAGGCAAAACACCAAAGCATATTTAAAAATGCTAATAAAATAAAAATACTCTATTTTTTAAAAAGGCAAAATCTGGGGCTGGAGACAGCTACCAGTCACTGAGCAGAGGTAACTTGGAAGCTGGATATAAAGAATTCAAGAGACCCTGTCTCAAAACAGTAACAAAAACAGCTGAGTACATTCTTTAGGTAAAGAATAACTCTAAGGCCAGAACAGCCTGGGCTACACAGAGAAACCCTGACTCGGAAAACAAAATCAAAATGAAACCAACAACAAAACAAATACAGATGCTGGGCGGCGGTGGCGCACGCCTTTAATCCCAGCACTTGGGAGGCAGAGGCAGGTGGATTTCTGAGTTCAGGCTTGGTCTACAGAGTGAGTTCCAGGACAGCCAAGACCACCTGAGAAACCTTGTCTCGAAGAAAAAACAAACAACAACAATAACAAAAAAAAAAAAACCAAAAAAAAAAACAAATACAGATTTGGGTCACAAAGTATACAGCTCATACTTAAAGGTGTTAGGCTGAATGAAATCCAGTAAAAAGCATGGAATTAAAGAGAGGAGTATGAAGAAAGGAGGCAAGAAGCACAGGGGATTGAGAACTTAAGAGAACTTTCGGACCCCAAATGACCCAAGGGAGGTAGGTAAAGGAAAAACAAGCTAAATTTTTGAAACTCCAATTTAAAAAAAAAAAAAAACTTGCAATTCCATCAGTGAAAAATGGCAAACAAATACAAATGCCTTGCGGGGCATGGTTGGTAGAGCCTTCAAACCAACACTGAAGAAGCAGAGGCAGATGGATGAGTCTCTATGAATTCAAAGCTAGCCTGATCCACAGACCGAGTTCCAGGCTAGGAAGGGCTACACAGTACGACGACCGAACAAAATCGAAATCTCTCCCTCCCTTTAATTCGTATTGCTGAAAGCATCCACCACACAGCGCTATCAAGTTATGAAAATAAAAACACAGGAGCATCCAGGCTCCTGGGACTGTTTTTACTGTTCCCTGAGGTAACCGTAAGCTCTGGAGAACGGGAATTAACGTTTGAATTATGGACACCGAGGACACTGGAAGAAAACCCCTGTCCTGATTACAAAGAGGTACGAATCCTGCTCTCAAAAGGGAGGGCGGGCCGCTGTCAGCCTCCACAGAGGAAACATCTACAGACCATGCGGGAACCCAGCGGCGACCTGAGGAGCTAGGCCAGGCAGCCACATGAAAATGGAGACGCAGTATCTTCAGAGACACACGTACCTGAATGACCCGTTCCTTCAGTTTCCTGTCTACGAAAACCGCGGGTCTGGGCTTCATACTGCCGCTGCCAAGGACGGACACCTCACGTTACCGCCAAAGACTTCAGTGGACCCCTTCTCTGCCCCAACGGAAACTCTGCCCACGCGTGGTCCTGCGGCACCGGAAGTTTCCCCCGCAACTTTTCCTCAGCACGAAAGTTCCGCCAGTAAGGAGGACTGCGCTGCTAAGGAGTTAGGGAAGACCTGGAAGTGCCCGCGAGTTTCTAGTCGGGTTCCTTTTCGAGATTGCCCAGCAGTACCTAAGGGGCTAGGCCCGCTTTGAAGTCATTCAACTTTATTGGTTCCTAACTGAGCAAATGGACACGGACTACATTCTTTGCGGCTGCGCAGACTCTCACTAGCAAGAGTGGTTAACTTGATGCCAAGCCGGGGATCGCGGGAAAAATTTATAATTCCAATATTCGGGAAGCCGAGGCAAGGAAGATTGTTGAAGAGTTCAAAGGCAGAAGGGCCAAGTAGTAAGATGCTATTTCAAAACAAAAAAGTTTGGGCTTGTGGCGTTCCAGGCTGGGAACCGAAACGTGTTCGCGGTTTTTGTTTGTTTTTGTTTGTTGTTTTGAGACAGAGTCTCAGACATTGGAACTCAGTCTGCAGCCTAAGAAGTTTTCCCCTTAGAAACATCTTTTCAGGAAAAAACAAGATTCGTGGCTTTGTTGCAGAAAATAATTTCAGGACAAACCAATATGAATAAGAATTGGAGCCGGGCAGTGGTGGCGCACCCCTTTAATCCCAGCACTTGGGAGGCAGAGGCAGGTGGATTTCTGAATTCGAGGCCAGCCTGGTCTACAGAGTGAGTTCCAGGACAGCCAGAGCTACACAGAGAAACCCTGTCTCGAAAAACAAAAAACAAAAAAAAAAAAAAAGAAGAAGAATTGGAATTTATTAAAAGAGTTCACAGTGGTTAATAGAGAGGTGCTCAAGGAAAGAACAAGATAAAACCCAAGTGTGAGTATAGGTTTCTTGCCCTTTTCAAGGGAGAATTGTGCATGGAGTATTTTGCAACGGATACGTATAGGAGCCTCTGAGTTGTTATTCGTGTTTGTTTTTAGAGAAATTATTCGAAGAGTAATTTACAAGGTTTAAATAATTGTTCAGAAAGTTGGATTTGCGGACGTGCGGTAGCGCACACCTTGAGTCCCAGTCTCAGATGGATCTCTGAGTTCGAGGCCAGCCTGGTCTACAAAGTTCTATAAGATTTTTGAGAGAGAAGTTCTGAGGATACAGAAGGGGGTGTTCGCTACTATTCTGTGATAAAATGCTTGACCAAGGCAACTATAGAAGGGTGTATTTGGGGCTCACAGTTCCAGAGGGATAGCTGTCCATTATGGTGGTGCGGAGGTAGCAAGCAGCTAGGGCAGCTGCTGAGAGCATATGTCTCTAAATACAAACAGAAAGCCTTGAGCTAACTCAAGCTGATAGGAGTCTTTTGAAACCTCAAAGCCTCAATGACATAATTCCTTCAGCAAGGCCACACCTGGTCCTCCCCAAATAGCCACCAACTAGAAACGAGTGTTCAAATGCCCAGGACTGTGAGGGACATCTGTTCAAACAACCACAGTAACTATTCCTGGCAGTCCTTAGTTTTCAGTTCTGGATATCAAACACAAAAGACTCATATATGATAGGTAATCACTCCACCAATTGAACTACATCTAGTGAACTATATTCCTAGTTTTGACTTTCATTCCTCTTAATGCCAGAATAATATTCCATTGTATATGAATATATTTTTAATCCATTTATATCTTGGTGGGTGTCTGGGTTGGTTCTGTAACTTGTTGTAGAATTACTGTTGTGATAAAATATGTGTATTGTAGGTATCTCTTGTGTACTGACAATCATTCATTTAAAAAAATTATATATATGGGTCAACTAATCATATGATAGCCCTAGTTTTAGGAATCTTCCTATACTGTCTTCCATAGTATCTATTTATAGTCACACAAATAGTATATAAGGTTCCTTTCTTTCCAAATCCTTGCCAGCATTTGTTGTTAATGATTTATTTTTAATGCTTGCCTTTCTGACTGGAGTGGGATGGGATCTCAGCAGAGTTATTTGCAGTGGTGTATGTCACACCGCTATCAATAGCAGCTATATAATTTTACATTGCCACTGATATATATAAGAATTCCAATTATTAAAGCCAAACACATTGGCTTATTTTATAATTTTAGCATTCAGAAGGTTGGGGCAACAGGATTGCTGCAAGTTTAAGGCTAGCCTATGCCACTTGATGAGTTCCAGGCCATTCTTGGCTACTGTGTGAGACCCTGCCTCAACAACAGCAATGACAGAATAACTAGTATTCTGTATCTTTATAAACATGTATTTTCTACTCTTTTGATAGTGGGCATTCTAATAATTGCATCATCTCATTGTAAGTTTGACTTACATTTTCCTAGTGATTAGTAATACTAAAAGTCTTTTCATGTGCTTATTGGCCATTTGTATAATCTTGGGAAAATGTCCATTGAGAGTTCTTTTTCCATTTTTCTTTCTTTTTTTTTTTTTCTGTTTTTTTGTTTTTTCGAGACAGAGTTTCTCTGTGTAGCCCTGGCTGTCCTGGAACTCACTCTGTAGACCAGGCTGGCCTCGAACTCAGAAATCCGCCTGCCTCTGCCTCCCAAGTGCTGGGACTAAAGGCGTGCGCCACCACTGCCTGGCCTTTTTCCATTTTTCTTTCTTTCTTCTTCCTCTTTCTTCTCCCTCCCTCTTCCACTCCCCCTCCTTCCCTTTCTCTGTTAACAGTCCTGACTGGCCTGGGACTTGCTTTGTAGACCCAGCTGACCTGGAAGAGAGATCTGCCTGCCTCTGCCTCCCAAGTGCTGGAATTAAATTAGGAGGGCACTACCACTGGCTTCCATTGTCATTTCTTAATTCAGTTTGCTAGATATAATTGCTATGTTGCATTTTAGGAATTCTTGTATGCTTGTGATATTCATCTCTGATGAAATATTCAAATCATGAATAATTTCTCTAATTCTAGGGGCTGCCTTTTGCTTTCTTGAAGCAATTTTGTTGTTGGTTTTTGAGACAAGTTCTGACTATTATGTAGCTCTGGCTGTCCTGGAACTCCTATGTAGACCAGGCTATCCTCAAACTCACTGAGATCCACGAGCCTCTGACTTGAGCTGAGATTAAAGGCATTTGATGCTACACCCAGTCCCTCTCCTTTTTTCTTTTCTTTTCCTTCTTTTTTTTTTTTCTGTTATTGTTTTGAGACATCTTGCTACTTGGCCCTGTTGCCTATATTTTTATATTTTATAAAAACATTTATGTTATATTATGTATAAATATGTTTAGATAGAATTACACACACACACATATTTAGAATTACACTTTCATTTAAATTCATTGTTAAAAATATCACTATCATTTAGAGATGAACACTGTTCATTTCTCCTCTCTATTTCATTGTTTCCTTTTTGGTTGTAGAAAAATGGACATTTTGATATCATGTAGCAACTTCCATCTGTTTCATGTCTGACTCAGTTAAGCTCCATCTGCTTTTCTTTCTTTCTTTTCTTTTCTTTTCTTTTTCTTGTCTTTTTTTGTGAGACAGGGTCAGAACTCACAGAGATCCACCTACCTCTAACTTTGAGTGCTGGGACTAAAGGCCTGTGTCACCACACCTGGCCTCAGCTGTTTTACTTCTTTGAAAAATTTAGGTTTATTAATTTTTTTGTGTATGAGTAAAACTCCTTTGAGACAGTGTTAGCTACATAGTCCTGCCTGGCCTATAATTCATTCTGTAGACCAGGATGGTTTTGAATTTAGAGAATCACCTGTGCTGGGCAGTGGTGGCACACGCTTTTAATCCCAGCACTTGGGAGGCAGAGGCAGGCGGATTTCTCAGTTCGAGGCTAGCCTTGTCTACAGAGTGAGTTCCAGGACAGCCAGGGCTATACAGAGAAACCCTGTCTCAAAAAAAATCAATCAATCAATCAATCAATCAATCAATCAATAATAGAGAATCACCTGCTTATTCCTCCTGAATGCTAGAAATAAAGGTATGTGCCATTGTATCTTGTAACTATTTAAATCTAGTATTTATACTAATAAGTTTAGACATGGGAGGCATAAACTGAGGTAAAAACCTGCTGGCTCAGCGAAGTAACTTTATTTTCTTTACTATATACAAAAATCTATTTTCAAATCTGATCCTACAATTACTAATCTCTGTGTCATTTTACTGAGCTAGTCTACATTTCTCTTGGGCTCCTCCAAACCCAGGGGCTCCTTAGCTTAGCCCAATTGCTAGAATACCATTTCTCCTGTGTCCTGTTGGCTGCTTCTCTGTTGTTCATGAAAGCCCAAAGAGAAAATCCCTCTCTCTTAACCAGAGCTCCTTCCATAAAGGCTCTTTCAAGCCAAAAGGGCTGTATCAAAGGTTCAGTGGCTTATAAAAGAAGTCTCTAGCTCCTCCCTTAGGCCCTTGGCCGACTGAACCGTGTCACTTGTCATGGAGGAGGGGGTTCCAAGACAAGTTAGTAGGGGCCAAGGGGTAGCTCAATGCTGTTGTTTTAAAGATAAAAATCTTTTTAAAAATAACTGAAAACAAAAATCTCAGCAGTCAACATTTCAGATAAGATTCAGGAGCCAGATGCTGTGCTAAAAGCCTGCTAAGAGAGGCAGAGAAAGTACCCAGCTGACCTTCCTACTCCACTGGAAGTTCCAGAAGGAAAAAGTTCTTTCTCCTCCTCTATGCTGCCTTAAATACCTTTCAACTCTTAAGACCTTCCTTTATGTTTACTGAAGAGTTCACTCCTCTTTAGCTGGTTGCTTGCTCTGTCTCTTGACCTAGGCTTAACTCTATTTAGCTCATGGATTAAAGGTGTATGCTAAACAGAAAACTAGATCAAAGGGCGAGCTGCACCACAATTAGAAAGTTGACAATCTCTCAGGAGTTCACAAAGTGATTAAGTATCCTACAATGGCAAGGCTACCCAGCTGACGTTGTCTTAGGTCATAGTGCAAAGAACACAAGACCTCTCTCCAAGTAACTTGCCTTAAAATGGACTGGAGCTTTCTGTTCTTTAGCATTCTTATCTGTGGAGCCTTTTAAAGGCACACCCAAGCTGCATCTCTTCGGAACACACCTAACTGCATCTGACAAACCAATATCTATCTAGACTTTTATATTTTGCTAACAGTTAGGTTTTCTAAGTACAGTGATCAAATGTCTGTAGCAATGCCTGGCTTGTTAACTCTTTATGCTGATCATTTCCTTCTCATAAGTTTTGACTCCTGTGGGGAAATCTTTATGTACTGTGTGGAAGCATCAGCTGTCAGTAAAAAGCCTATGGCCAATAAGCTGAAGCAGGATTAGAAGATGGGACATCCAGCAAAGGGAGATGGAATTCTGGGAAATAGTTAGGCGAGGGAGAGATGCCCCAGTGTGGAAGGAGATGGTTGCATGAAACTGAGGAGAGGTAACCAATCATGTAGTGAGACTTAGGATCAAATAAATGGGTATTTAAGTTATGAGCTAGTCAGAGAATAAGCCGAAGCTTTCTGTCTAAGCATTTATTCATAAAGTATTGAGTCTCATAGTTATTTTGAGGAGCTTGTGTGCGGGTGGAAAAGCCCGATGTTACAATTCCCCCATATTTGACATTGCAACCATGTTTTTGAATTTTAGGTAGAATACGACAAAATTCATCATAATGGGAAATGGTAATTTAATAATTTGGCTAAGGGCTAGAGAGTTGGGTCAGTGGTTAAGATCACCGGCTGCTCTTCCAGAGTCCTGAGTTCAAATTCCTAGGAACCACATGGTTGCTCACAACTATCTATATTGGGATCTGATGCCCTCTTTTGGCATGCAGGCATACATGCAGGTAGAGCACTCATATACATTAAAAAATTAAAACAAAATAATTGTGGTTAGTTATGGTGTGAGCTATTACATTTTCCCAGGATAAAAGAGCATCTAAAGAACATAGGACAGGCCCAGTGTGGTGATAAAGAAGGCATGGATCCCCTGGAAATGGAATTTCAGACAGTTGTGAGCTGCCATGCAAATGCTGGGAATGGAATCCAGGTTCTCTGCAAGAGCAGCTAGTGTTCTAAACCACTGAGCCCCCACTCCACCCCTACCCATTTTTATATTTGCTTTTTAAACACAGCAAGTTTCTACTGTCTTGGGCCTCTCTGGTCCCTTGTAAATCTTTCAACACTATTGTTTCATTGCTGTGTGAGTTCCTCAGCCTGGTCTCCACTGGTGTTAGGTGTTTCTTTGTGCCCTTCAGAGTACTTGGGACTGCTTTTAATTGTTATGGTTTAATCTATCTCCCCTCCACACTTACTATGCAAGGTTGTGGGTACCTTCCCTCTCCGTTCACTTGTGTCTCTAAGACCTAGAACAGTGCCTCACACACACTAACTGCTCAGAAAATTCAAGTTAAATAAATGGATGAGTGAGTGAATGACTGCTGTAATTGGCTTCCAAAGGCTTATCACCACTTAAGTTCTCTTTTGAATCTTTAGTTGCTACTTTATTGCCTTATTACCCACCAGAGCACTTGTTTGCTCTGTTCATTTCTGCACTTGAAGTGTACAATAGCTCTTGGACTATAGTAGGGGTGTAGTAAGAATTATTTGCCTCCCTCTAAAAAAAAGTTTGATTCCGGATTCTGTAAAAATCTTAAAATTCAAAGGTGAAAAAGCTTGCTGTAATCGAGAATCTGCAAGCAACTGGGTTCATGTTGGAGAAACAGGTCAGGAACTGAAGAGCAGATCTCAGTGGCTTTGTATTTGAGATGAAAAATTATAAAATGCAAGCGGGTAGATAACAGAAATTAAAGCAGCCATGTTTGGAGACTTATGCCAGTAATCCCAACACTGAAGAGACCCAAGTTAGAGGCCAGCCTGGGCTACAAAGCAAGATCTTATCACACACACACAAAGCGCATTCCACAGAAACCAACAGTGGTAGGCAAGGAAGGATGGATAGAAAGTAAAAGAAAGACAGAAAATTTCATACACGGTGAGTAACTTCTTACTGTGGATACCCAATGAGGGTGAGGCCCGCCTCCTCCTATGCTCCCTGGGCACTAGTGAACTGCATTTCCCATCATGCATCGCGTCGGGGAGGTGGCGTTTCTGGACCACAACTCCCGGCATGCCGCCTGTACCGGCGGCGCAGCCCGGAGCAGGTTTGACGGGCGGAGCGGCCGCGGAGGATGGAGGCGGTGGTGTTCCTCTTCTCGCTCCTCGACTGTTGCGCGCTCATCTTCCTCTCTGTCTACTTTGTATCCTTGGTTGAAGCGGGCCGCGGCCACGGCTCATTCCCAGGGCTACCGCCGGGGCAATGAGCGAAGGGTGGGCCCGGTGGGCGCTGGCAGGGGGAGGGGGCGGCGGCGCGGGCCCAGGTCGCGAGCAGAAGAGCTGCACTCCCCCTGCCTCCTCTCTGCCTGCCCTGGGCCGCCGGGGTCCCGGAGAGAGCGAAGCCGTTCCGGGCGTAGCCGGTGGGCGGTAGGCTCTGCCGCCTTCTATGGTCCCCGGCAGCACCCTTGCCCCTTTGTCCTCGTGGGTATCTGCGCTTCTGGGGACTCCCCACACCCAGGAGATGACTCATTCCAAGAACCGGCGATATGCTTCCTTCACGTGCAGTTCTTTAGAGAGTTTTTGAAAGGAGTTATGGCAGAAGCATCCACAAAGTGTTTCTCGTTGCCTTCAGCAGTGGAAGATATGTAAACTCAATAACCACATGTGATTTAGTCTCTAAACTTAAAAAAAAAAAAAAAATTTGTCCGTGTTAAAATTCAGTAATTTTTTGTACTTGTTTCTGTTGCAGGTTTCAAACAGTATTTTCCAGACCAATAAAAGGTGTTCATCAAGCAGCACTGTAATAGTTGTGTGGCTACAGTCCTTGGGGGATGATAGGCTTTGTTACAGCACGGTGTTGTAATGCAGTGGTGTGGTGCACAGACCAGCTTTAAGTAATTACATATGACTCGAAACGTGCTTGAGGACCTTTGGCTGTTTCTCCCTTTTATGAAATCACATCCTCTTCTCTGATCAAATTTAACTTTTTGTTTGGCACTGTGCAACTTTGGAATGGCTGACCACTTTATGGTGAACTGACTGCTTTAATAGGAAGGGACAAAATTTGGAACTAGGAATCTTGCCCAGTACTGTATCTTACCTGCTTTGATTTTCTTTGGGACTGTAGATATCTGTTTCCTAATGCACACGATGAGAGTTCGTGTTAGCCACCCCGTGACTGGCCTGCTGCACTTACATAGCAGCAGTTCCAAACTTTGATGACTTCTAGTGTAAAGAGCCCTGTGTTTTATTAGCTTTGAGAAACTGATTAAAGGGGCAAGATCTCTTACCTAAGTTCTGATGACCAATGTTTAACTTGTGATACAAGGGACCAGAGCTGTTTGACAAAAATGCAACCATTTTTTATGATTTTTACAGTTTGGAAAACTTAATTTGATCATTAAAACAGTCTCGGTTTATATTAGATCGTGTGTATATGTACATGGACCGTTGAACAGTGGTTACATATTTTGGTGAAAATTCAGCATTTTACAATGTGGTAGGATTGTTGCAGTAATAGCTTTACAGAGAGTAGGTGGAAAATGTTCAGAACAGATTTCTTCTACAAAATAGAAATGTGTGGAATTTGACTAGTGAAGAAATGTACAGGGAAAAGGGGACCAGATATTTGCAGTCACCGGCAAGAGCAAGGTGCAGGGCAGGCATGCTCGTTTTTGTCTTGGGTGATGGTTAAAGATCGCCATGAGTACATGGTTGCTTTAGGATGTAGCAAGAGATCAGGTCGGGAAGGAGGAGTTAGATAAGATAAAAGTGGGAGGCTTTTTATTCTGCAAGCGGTTGTGAGTCACTGCAAACCTTTGACATTAAGTAGTTTTAGGTCAAGGATACACAATTTCTGTTAGAAATAAATTGAAGCGATTCTTTGTTGATCTGGAGGTGAGTCTCAGTGGCAGATTACCTCCACAGAATGAATAAGATACTGGACCTGGAGTCGGGGAAATGCACTCATCTGGTGACTACAGTTAACGATGTATCCCATTTGTAAAAAATGCTAGGACTGAAAGTAGACTGATTTTACCACAAGTAACCATGTGAAACGAAGCATCTTGATTGGCTAGGTTTTATCATTCTACAATGTATATATTATTTTAAATCTGTTACATATGATAAAAAATTCTGTTACTTTAAATGCTCAAAATACAGTAGTGTACAAGAAAGATGAGTCTGCAGAGTAGATTGAAAATGAGAAAGACTGGAAGATAAAGCAGCTGAAATGAGTCTTCTAATTTGAATTATAGTGTTAATTGTGTTGGCATTGACTGATTATAAATTTGTGGGGAAAGTGGTGAGGTGAGTAGGAGATTACTTGGTTGAGAATATTTTACTGTTTTACTAAATGTTACTTTTTTTTGAGACAGTGTTTATTGTATCCCATCACAGCCTTGAAATTCAAATTCCTATATAGCTGAGGGTGGGTTTGAACTTCTAATCCACTCTATCTCCTCCTGAGTGTTAGAATCGCTTTCTGAAACAGGTAATCAGAAAGTGTTGTTCCCGAGGCTCTGCAGATGGGAATGAGGTAAAGTGCCTGCTTTGCAAGTGTGAGGACTTGGTTCTGATCCCCAGCACTGGGGAAGAGGACACAGGATCCCAGGGGCCTGTTAGCCAGTGAGGCTAGTCAAACAGCAAGTTTCAGTCTTAGGCAGAGGCAATGGCTCAAAAACTAAGGTGGAAAGAAATAGAAGAAAATTGCCAGTATCAACTTCTGGTGCATTCCTGTACACATACATATACCTTACAAACACCAAAATTATGTATATATAATTCCTTATCTCGATTACCAGATCATTACATTGTCTGATTTAGAATGTGATTACATCAATGCTAGATCATGTTGCTCAAAATTAAACAAGGTAAGACATTTCTTTGGTCATTTTTGGTTGATGCCAATTCTTTTCATATTAAATTTTATTTATAGATAATCAAAATTTGCATTTTTGGTTTAGCATTTTTGTATTCATTGTAATGTCCTAGATAGAACTGCTATGTTTTACAGTATTTTAAGTCATAAAGTAAAGCTAGATCTGACTTTAAATTTTGTTTCTTCACTGTGGAAGTTCCTGGCCATCTTGTGTGCATGAGGCTGGTTGTTCTTGTATTCTGTGTCCATACTGCCACCTCCCACTCATGGAAAAAAATGTTCAGTCTGTCTTTTGTTGAGTGAAAGAAGACCTTCCTTGTGTCGTTTGTGGAAAGAAGTGGATTTGATTAATTTGTCTTAGGGCCATTTTATATCTAACATAATAAGGACTTTACACTGGCATAAGTCCTGTAAGCTGGGGAGTCTAAGATGGACACAGGGAACACATTTGTCCCTCACCCGTTTTCTGAGGTGAGCAGACGGAGAAGCTTTCTGGATAAAGTTTGGGTAAAGCTATATTGAAGGCCCTTTTTGCTTTACTTGAACAACAGTTCCCATGTGACGTCACATCTTTAGTCTACTGGACAAAACAGAAAAGCAAGAGGTTCAAAGAGGAGTTGGTTGTTAGGCATTCCCTTATTGAAAACACCCACGTCCTCAGCACTGTCTTGTTGCTGTACCTGGTTTGTGCTAGTTTCTCTTTGTCTCTTCAGAGTAAGCTGATGTTCCAGCCTTTGTGTCATTAGGATCTACTCTTGTAACAGTGTGTCCTTGTTGCTGAGCCACAGTGCACAGTGAAGATATTCCCCTTGAACCTCCTTTCCCCCACTCCCGAATCGGTACTTTCCTTGTGTTAATTGTCACATTTCAGCCAGGCGGTGATGGTGTACAGCTTCAAAGCACTCAGGAAGCAGAGGCAAGCAGATCTCTGAGTTTAAGGCCAGCCTGGTCTACACAGTGAGTTCCAGGATAGCCAGGGCTACACAGAGAAACCCTGTCTCAAGAACAAACAAATGAGCAAACAAGAAAGAAAAAGAATCAGAAAGGGGGAGGGGTATCATTTTTTTTTATTTCCTTAGTTTTCTGTTTGCCTGTTACTAAGTTTTTAGACACATCTGTAAGCCCTTCAATACTATTTTCTACACAGTAAAATGTTGGATATGGTAGTGAATGCCTGTATTCCCAGTATTTAGGAGGCTAAGGGAAGAGTTTTGCCCTGAGGCCAACCTGGGCTTCTCAGCTAGACGCACTGTTTATCCCACAAATGAATTAGGAAAAGATGAAGAAGATATATCAGTTTTTCCCCAGGACAGGCAGTGTGGGCTACCCCGTAGAGCACTGGGAAACAAACTCAGGTCCTTTATGAACAGCAAGTGCTCTTAACCACTAAACCATCTCTCCAGCCTGCTATTTTAAAGTTTCTTTCTTATTGTTTTGAGACCTAGTCTCACTAGGTAGTCACAGCTGGCCTCAAACTTCCCATGATTACCTGCTTTCCTAGTGGTAGGATTGCTGGCACTAACTATACCTGGAATTATACCTGGACATTTTAAATTTTTTACCTTTCTGCATGGTATTTGCTTCCTCAGGATTCTGGACTTGGGGAAATTTTTTTCAGAGGTGGGGGCTGTTACTTTAAGATTGACATTCTAATTGAAAAAGCATGTATATGGCTGTGTACCATGCAGATTTAGAGCAGGAGGCTTTAGCATATTGGCATAGATGCTGGAATAGAAAGTAACTAATACTCTGTCTTTCCCTTAGTTATTCTGAGCTGCTTAGTGAAAGAATCTAAGCCTTTGCTTAGGGTGAAATAAAAGTGAAATTTAATTGCTTTAGTTTTGAGCTGTTACCTTATATATTTGTCTAGGGTAAGAAGTTATAGCCTTGTCTGGGGTTTCTGAGTCTAAAATAAAAACTCTGTATATTCCTCAATTTGGCTTGAGTGTCATGTTCAGCCAGGAAAGAGATGAGCAATGTAATGCTCTGTTCTTCTTGGATTGTAGTGGGTGATGCCAGAGTTGGTTGGCCACACCATCGTCACTGTGCTGATGCTTGTCTCCTGGCACTGGTTCATCTTCCTTCTCAACTTACCTGTCGCCACATGGAATATATATAGGTAAGTATAGTCTGTTTACTGTCTTCTGACAGTAGTTCTTAAAAAAAAAACAACAACTAGACTTGATGGTAGATGTGTGGTCCTAGCATTTGGGAGGTTGAGTCAGGAGGAGCAGGGATGAAGGCTACCTTTGGCCATTTAGTGAATTTGAAGTCATCCTAGGCTACATAAAAGAGATGTAGATAAAAGAAAATAATTAACAGGTTCTCCCACACAGAAGCATTCCAGTGATTAAATAAAGACCAACAAAATACTTTATGAAATCAGAATAAATTATTGTTCACTTTGGTATATTGGGCAGAGAGCAGTTTGCATGGCTTAATCTTGTGGCAAAGCACAAAACTCACATGCAAAAGAGTAATCTAATGTTTAGTGTGAAGCCTAAAGACTTGTGAAATGTTTTCATTGCCCTGAATATCATTTTCTTCTAACAATAGTCAAAGGCTTGAGACAATAGGGCCTTTATTTATATCTATAATATTGGAAGTACATCAAACAAAATTGCATTTTAGTGCCTGCAAAGTAGGTAACTTGTGTTTGGGATTGTTTGTTTGTTTGTTTATTTTGAGGTCTTTGTTTTTATAGTGAAGATTAACACAAAAGTTTTGATTTAAAAAAACTTTAGGAAGCAGGGAGCTACATAGATATTCAGTGGTTAGGAACACTTACTACACAATGAGTGTAGGAGTTTAGATCTGACACTCAGAAGCCCAGCATTCTGCATTTCTACACACACACACACACCCCACACTCACACACACATAAAAAATTAAAAAAATAGATTTTTTTTTTAACTTATGAAGTATATTAGTCACTGTTCTCATGGCTGTGACCAAAATGCCTTATAGAAACAGTTTAAAGGAAGGAAGAATTATTTTAGCTTACCATGTCAGAGGTTTTAGTTCATGGTTGCTTGGACCTGAAGCCTTCTTGGCCAGGAGGTGCTTCTTCACTCCATCTCAACTGAAAGCAGAGAAAAAGGAAAATAGAAGGGACCAGGGTGAGGCAAAGCCCCAGCACAGGCCCCAGTGACACACTTCTGTGCAGGCCCCACCTGCGGCCTCACCACTTCCCAATAGTAACTTCCTATTATGAGTACACTAGAATCCATTTATTGGGTCATACTTTTCATAATTTAATTGCTTCTGGAAACTTCACAGACACACTCACAGAGGTATGCTTTACTAATTTGGCCTTTCTTTATCTCCTGTGTTGACAGTCAAGACTAATGATCCCTAGCTGGGCAGGTATGGAGGTGTGGTGGAGAGAGCCTTTAATTTCAGCACTGAGAAGGCCTATACAGACTGAGCTCTGATTTCAAGGGTAGCCTAATCTACAAATTTGAGGATATCCAGGACTACACAAAGAACCCTGTCCTTCAAAAAACCAAAATATCATTGTTATCATCATCATCACCCCTTAGAAATTTGTTTAGAAATAGACCAGAGAAATCACCTATAGTCAAGTTGTTATATTTTGTTATTTAGTGAAAAATAGTAGAATAATATTTACTTATGTGTGTGTGTTTGTGTGTGTGTGTATGTGTGTATGTATGTATGTATGTATGTATGTATGTATGCATGCATGTATAAATATGTCATGTGTGTGGGAGGCCAGAAGAAAGTATTAGGTCCTCTTGAACTGGAGTTGCAGATTGTTTTGAGCTGCCATGTGGTATTGGGAACCAAACCTGGGTTTTATGTAAGAGCAGGCAATGAGCCAATGCTCTTAACTACTGAGCCATTTCTCCTGACCTAGAATTATTTTTTATGTTAATAGATTGCATCTCTCTCTTTCTCTCTCTCTTAGCTTTTATTTTGTTTATATTTAGTCCTTTGTAAAGGTAAAAAAATACTCATTGACTGATTGTTAAGTATGATGTTATAAAATGCTGTTAGAATAAAAATTAGTCATATGTGGTAGCAAACACCTTTAATCTCAATACTTGGGATGCAGAGGCAGGCAGACCTTTGTGAGTTTCAGGCCAGCCTGGTCTACATCAAGATTTCTAGGACAGCTGGAGGGACACAGTGAGACCCCTCGTCTCAAACAAAGCCAAGGATAAAGGGTAAGGAGTATTAGTGGGGTGCTGTGTGGATAGAGGTGTTGGCTGCCAAGCTTGACAGCCTGTCTTTGATTCCTACACTCCACATGGGAGGACAAAACTGATTCCTGCAAGCTGTTCTTTGACCTCATGCTTGCTCCTCTGACTTCCTTAGATTTCTCCTGACAGAAGCATGTGTCCTCTCTTCATCCCCTACTGCCTGAGGTCAACCTGAGGTACACATAAGATCATGTCTCAAAAAACAAACCAAGTTCTTCCTAGAATTGGTCCTGACCAGACTGTAAGGAACCTATGTTCCCAGGATGAGGCTCAGGTTAGGATGTTGGCCTGTTGTGAGAGAGCAATAAGAAAGGCCAAAAGGAAAACCGTAAATAAACATTCTATACCGGTGTGTGCTGTGCTACAGAAGAGACTGAGCAGCCTCCACAGCCGAGGCAGGGACTGATGACAGGCCATGGAGGAGTGCTGTTTACTGGCTTGCTCTCCTGAACCACCATCTCATATCAATCATCAGTCCAGACAATGCACAGTACACCAAGGCTTGCCCACAGGCCAGTCAGGTGAGCTCATTTCTTAATTGAGGTTCTTTCCAAAATGACTCTATCTTGTATCAATGTACCATCTAGTCTTATGGCAATTTGACTGAAAAGTCTAAGAGGATGGAACCTCAGTTGAGAAAATATTTCCATAAAGTCAGGCTGTAGACAGGCAAGCCTATAAGGCCATTTTCTTAATTAGAGATTCATGGTGGGAGGGCCCAGCCTGTTTTAGGTAGGTGCACCCCTGAACTGGTGGTCCAGGGTTCTATAAGTAAGCAGACTGAGCAAGCCTTGAGGAACAAGGATCCTGCCCTGCTTGAGTTCCTTACCTGACTTCCTTTTGTGATGAACTGTGATGAAGTGTACATTTAATAAACTCTTTCCTACCCAAGCTGCTTTTGGTTATAGTGTTTGATCACAGCAGTAATAATTCTAAGATGATCGTGCTGATGTTAAAACTAGCCAGCACAGTAGATAAGTGATGTTTTTGAATCTCTGACTTCAACCTTCTAAATCCTGAGAAAACAGGACTTAGAAAACCTGCGTGTTCACTTTATCTAATGCTGGGGCCAAACCCAGTGCTTTGTGCATGCTGGGCAAGCACTTTACTAGCTGATTCCATCCACAGCCCGATCTACTTGGTCAACATGTACAGATTCTAGAAAGCCAGATATAAAGATGTGTAAAATGTAACTTTTATTCTAGTGAAATAATACCTCCAAGGCTTACTGCCTCGGTCTGCTAACCTAAGCATAGCCCTGGAAGCTTCCAGCCTCCATATAATCTAATCTAGGTCTAGAATGTTTTCAGCCTCTGAGACTCACTGCTGAATACGCTCACCCTTTCTAGCTCTTTCTGAGCTCTTGCTGGTTGGTCAACTCTTGTTCTGGCTCAAACTCCTTTCCAAACTGACTGGTTCAGTCTGACTTCTCTCTAGGCTTCTCCTGAATTGCTCTGCTTGGCCTCAAACTAACTATAGCAGTCTTTTCTGATCTTCTGGCTCCTTTTTACTCTCTGGCTTATTCTGTCTTCACTTGCAGCTTTTCTCTCTGCAGCCTGTCTCTGTACAAGTGTCCCAGTAAAGCTGCCTGCTTCTCTCTCTCTTTGCACTCCTCTTAAGTAGCCCTTTTCTTCTCTCCTCCTGAGAGTTAGACATGTTTTATTCTGTCATATCTTTCTCTGATTCATCACTTCCAAACATGGGTACTTCCTTCTACAAACTAATTTTATCTTTATTGTTTGGGATTAAAGGTGTGTGCTAAGGCTGAGCCACATTACAACTAGAAACAGGCTTTTCTAGTAGATATACAATCTCAGGATTCCAAGTGTGATTAAATACCCTGTATGCATGGTCTTTTTTTGACTGGCCACTTAGAATGTCAAGGTTGGTGTGCAGCTTATATCATCACATGATTACTTTGGAATTAAAGGTGTGCCCACCACAGCCTGCTGAGCTCAAGGAAAAGCTGTTTTACTGAATCATATCTCCGGACTACATTTTATGTTTTTAAGCAGCAAGACAACATAAATGCTTCTTTTCATAAGTAGTATGTGTTGAATAGAGAAGTATTCACTAGTATTGAATAGAGAAGAACCAGGATATTACAAATTCAGTTCAGAGAATGGAAAAAAGATTATATTGTTGGAACAGGGTTGTATTAGTAGGAATGAAAAAGACAGCTTACAGCCAGGCAGTGGTAGCGCACGCCTTTAATCCCAGCACTTGGGGCACTTGGGAGGCAGAGGCAGGTGGATTTCTGAGTTGAGGCCAGCCTGGTCTACAGAGTGAGTTCCAGGACAGCCAGGGCTACTCAGAGAAACCCTGTCTCCAAAAAAAAAAAAAAAAAAAAAAAAAAAAAAAAAAAATGAGCAAACGGCAGGGGTCAGTGGGCTGTGAAAGGTGAGAGAGACAAGAATCACATAAGAAGAAAGTTTTAAGGATTACCAAGGAACTGAGATAACATGGAAGTCTTTTTGAGACTATTTGGGGGTATTATTTGTATATTCAAGTAAAAGCACCTTCTATTCAGGTACAGATAGGCCAGTAGGATTTAGGGGACAGTTTAAGACAGATGGGCTTTTATGTTGCACAGAAATGGCATTGAGAAATTGTGTGTGGCAAGAATGAGGAAATCATGAAGCCTGGGCATGCAAGCGGGAGGAGGTTATTTACAGTCCCAGGTGCAGACATGTATAGTACACAGTCTGGATGGTGACGCCATTGCTGTAACCATTGATTCTCTCGTTGTCCTTCTCAATTCATATAAACAAGTTTCTGAAAGCCAGGTGTAGTGATATATGCCTGGAATCTTGGCACTCAGGAAGCTGGGAAAGGATAGTCCTCAAGTTCAAAGCTAGACTGAACTATGTAGTGACTAGAAGCCGGATTGAGCCACAAAGTAGGACCCTGTCTTAAAGACAGGGCTACAGAAATGGGTCAGTGGGCAGAGTGCAAGTGGGGTTCGTATCCTAGCACCCACATGAACGCCAGATGGGCATGTGGACCTGGGCCTTCTGTAGTCTCAGTTGGAGGCAGGTTATCCCTGGAGTAAGCTGGCTCTAGCTGAATTAGGGAGTTCTTGGTTTGGGCAAGAAACCGTGCTTCTATATTGAAGATCCATCTTAGTAAGTTGAAGAGCAAGTGAAGAAAACACTTGATGTCATCCTTTGCCTTCACATGAACACACACACATAAGCATGCATACATACATGTAGACCACACACAGAAACACACAAAAAGATCAGTAGCTTCTGAAAGAAAACCAGATGGTAGACTTCAATCGTATTGCTCTATTTTTCTGAATTTGAAGCTGCAGTATCTTGTTCACTACTGTTTTGAAACGTTTTCATTATTCAAGCTGATATTTGATTCCCTTTTATGTGTGTGTCCTTTGTCAGGTTCATTATGGTGCCAAGTGGTAACATGGGAGTATTTGATCCAACAGAAATACACAACCGGGGACAGTTAAAGTCACACATGAAGGAAGCCATGATCAAACTTGGTTTCTACCTGCTCTGTTTCTTTATGTATCTCTATAGGTAAGTTTAGAATGTCTTCAGCATACTGAATGCCATGCCTGCCTTTGGTTCATTGTAACACTTTCAGGAATTATGTGAGTTTATTGTAGTTGTGTACATTTTTATGTTATTAAATTAGTAAAATAAGTTAGTTACTATCTAACCTATAGTATAGTTTTCTATACCACCTATTTCTTAACCATTGAAGTGATTAATATGCTTAAAACTGCCATTGCTGTTCTTTACTCTTCAAATCTAGCTGAGAGGTTTTACTGTTCTGTTTCAAAAAGCCAGAAGGAAAAATATGTACATGCATGCATATGTATGTATACACACACAGAGACATACATACATACATACATACATACATACATACATACATACATACA
>JANHMN010000015.1:67625279-67645245 GCA_030674055.1 Rhabdomys pumilio
CACACACACACACACACACACACACACACACACACACACACACACACTCACTGTCTGTCTGTCTCTCTCTCTCTCCCCTCCCTCTCTCTGGGCCAATAACACTTACCCTCACTGAGCCTATAAACGTTATGACTTAATTCTAGCATGTTGATCCTGATAGTGTAAATGTCTAAGTTAAAAATGGGACACAATTTCATTTTTATAAAAATAGACATTAACCAAGCCTTAGACGTGAGGGCACTTTACATGTGCACAAGATGTTCAGTAAAAATGACAACCTAAAAGTTGTTTCTACAATATTTTACGAATCAAGTTCTTTCTCAAACACACACACACAAACACACGCACACACTCACACATTTTTATACGATTAACATCATTAAACCCAGGCAATCTGGATTAAGTAGACCGGGGATGGGTTTTTACAGCTCGTTCCTGCAACTCTAGGGCAGCTACTGTAACAATAACTCAACACTGCAACGTTTAGGTTAATTTCACCCTGTTTTTAAAAAGTGTCTAAGTGTAAATGCGAATTCACCTCTTTAAGTCAGCAGTTTATGTGAGGTCAGGTATGGTTTGGAAATGGCGGTGATGCTCAGCCAGCAACACAAAGGGAGAGTTGGTGAGGTCTAAAGGAGACGTCAAAGTAAAATGACTAAGTAAAAATGTATTTTTAAAAATGGGAACAACGGCCACTAAGACAATTTATCTTCTTTCCTCCCATTCTTCTGCTGTAAAGTAAACGACATAGGTATGTCCCCTTTCGAGAGATGTGCGAGACATGTACCCACTGGGAGGCAGAGGGTCAGTTCTTGTTTGCAGGAACCAATATCCTAAAAAAGAAAATTTCAAGATGGGGAGGGGTAGGAAAGAATTTTCTATTAATGCCACAAGACACCAGTTGAGGCGCAGCGCTCCAAATGACTACTCTTGCCAAATTACTGCTTCTGTCTGCTTGGCAGGCTAATCACAGTCAGACGATTCCAGTTTTGTTCTCCCACCCAATAAAATGAGCCAATTTATGGGGACATTTGCAAATGAAACGTCCTGTGTTCACTACTTACCTGGGTCACCAGGACATTTACCTGGCCAGGAAGAGCAGCGTCACACAGCTGGCAGGAATACTAATGAAATTCAAACTCCAGGTGTGAAGCTTCATCATGTCTCCTGACTCTAACTCCCACCCGAAATTCTTTTGATCACCACCCACAAACCAACCTCAGTGATCCCCAAATCCAACACTTTACCACTAATAACCAGTTATTTAGAGGAAAAAGACATTTAATTTCATTCTTACTCTAGCCCTTAATCGATGCATTAACAACAGAAACATTTTAAGCACATGGAATTGAGCCTACTAACCTGATTTTTGGAGCCCAAATTCTCCACTATTTTGATCTATGTGCAAAAAGTATTGGTACTTTTCAGTTTATACATTGGTTAGCATCTTGTGGCAGACTTGACAGAATTCTCTCTTAAGCCTTTATTGAGTTTATCACATTGTCAAGAGATTTTCCTGTAATCCTGCCACTAGGTTCTTTCACCGTAAGCCCTAACTTTCTTCACACCTTCCTAGCACACTCACTTCATGGCGAACACATCAAACAGACGCTTATAGCAAATTGGCACAGTCAAGTACCGTCTATAGAGGAAGCTGCCAGTTATGACAGACCTGGAAACCAAACTCACCTAGCTACTTACTAGCAACGCCTTTGCAGAGTTGTGACTTCACTCTAACAGGAGTTACGTCTGGTAACGCCCCTCACCTTCGGTGCACATTTTTCCCTCCGGGTATTTGTAAATGTACTTCAGAAGCACTGTGAGACCTAGGTGTAGCTGGGTGTACTAACAGAATGTAAGTGCCAAACTGCCATGATGGGTACAAACCTCAGGAAACATTATTTAAGTGCCATGTAGTACAATGTAACCACATCTGTAAACAGCTGTGGAGTTCTATGCCCACATGCTGTTAGTGACTGTAGAGAGTGGGGTGTATGGATTAATGGCTTCAGGGTATATCAATCAAAAGATGGTTTTAACTGCACTGAGGTAAAGAGGAGTTGCCACTTAATTATATACAGTTATGAATGAAAATTTTTATTCAAGCTTAAAGTGAAAAGTAATTTTAGTCAAGAAAATGAAGTACCAGATAAACGGTGACAATTATTTTAACTAAGAAGTATCAAAACAGGATTTCTGATTTTCTAAAGCCGTGGTTTCTGAAAAATGAAGCTTAAAGGAATCTTTTACATACCCATGTGAATTAACAATCTGCTGTGATCTGTCATCTCCTTACTATGGGCTTTGGGAGAATGAGCACTATCGTAAGGCCAAATGTGCTTTCTTCTCCCTCCTCCTGGCTTTTCCCTCCCTACGACCCCCACAATGGAAAGATTCCTCAGTACAAGCCTCTCTTTTTCTCTCAGGATCCCAAGGGGTATGATCATGGCAAACACTATGGACTTGGCTCGGCCTCAAGGGCAAGTTGTACAAGATTGTTTTTGTTCACCAGGAATGCATTGGGAGTAACTCCACTTCTCTTTCCAATAGCTGCGGTCACCCTGGTTATCCTCTATTGGAAAACATGGATTTCAAGGGAGACTGTTAGGCCCAGCAATTATGGGGCTTAAAACACACCATGCACACCAATCAGGCTTATGTTAGATATAGGGTCTTCAAAATGAGAGAAGTCCTTTTTTTCCCCCCAATAAAGGAACCGCTACCGTAAACTAAAAGGGGAGAGGGAAACTGCCCACAGCACCAGTTTGAATGAGGTTCATTATGGCAACATCTGAGAAGCTGAGAAGGAATCTTCTTTAAATGAGTGTCCCTATATGTTGGACATTAAGGGCAATTAGGAAAAATGACTCAGGCTTTAATTCCAGCTTACACATGTTTGTAGCCTGCTGAATTCCTCTAAGATTCAACTACACTGTAAATTCCCAAAGTGGGTCTATCTTCTGATGACTACTTCTGCTAGATCACACCAAAACAATCCCCAAGTTCAGAAGAACTTGGAACAAGCTTTCTTGAGAATCTAGCTGATGCTGATCTCCCGTGCTGGTTTATTTATAGCATTTTCCTTCTGGATCTTGAATCTCTTCAGTATCGGGTACTGCTGTTCCTTCGGGTATAAAATAAAGAGGGGGAACCTTCAAAGTATCTCTCTGGCTTTCCTGTGCCATGTCCTTCTGGACACTGTTTCTGACCATGCCATGTCTCACGTGGCACTCCAGAACAACATGAGTTACACTGCTTATCTCAGTCACAGAGGACACTGTTTTTAAGCTGGTTTAGATTCCAAATGTATACAAATGAAGTCACTTTAATCCTATAAATACTTCTTAATTTATTTTTAAAAAATTGTGCTGTTAACCCTTTTACGGGGCAACAAGCTATGTGAAAAGTACAAAACTTTTTGTCAAATGTAATATTGAGAGTGCTTTTGACATAGTTCACTGGTTTATCATCTGATCAGTATATACTGCGCAACGGGCAAGGCTAGAATCCATGAACCAAGCTGCAAAGATCTCAAGCTAAATAAGGCGGAGAGAGTTGGAGAAACAAAAGGAAATTCTTTCCTGTCCAATGTATACTCTTCAGACTAATGAACTCTTCCTATTAAGCCTTCTAAACTGTTAAATAAAGTTTCCAAACAAGCATTTGAACTTCATTACACAGAAGAGCAACAAGAATGGTATCCCACCAGACAAAAGGCAGGAGGGAAAAAAATATATATACTGAGTTCAATGGGTAAGCCTGAATGTAGCACAGTTCTTCACAACCGATGGGGAGATATTCAACATGGTGTCCAACAACGTCTAAGACGCGCTTCATCAACTGGTTACTATGAAGCAAGCTGTGAATGTTTGGCCCCAATCGGGCTTCAAAATGGTTCTTTTTTTTTTCATGACGAGCATGTCTGTCCAGCTATCAATCATGTTTGTTTGCACCAAATCCCAAGCCATTAAAATACGACTAATTTTAAGTTAAACAGAAGTCGTCTGCTCCAAATTCGCCATCAACTATCCATGCTACTGCATTCCTCTGAATGAAGACCAGATGAAATGTGCAGAGAAAGAAAGAGAAAAAAAAAAGATACCAGTTAGAAAGTTTCAAAATCTGCATCAAGAAATAACAGTAGAATAAGTAACAATGAACAAATTACTGATATTTTCATAATCATTGAACAACCTGTCTCTCCCAGTTTTTAGATGATATATTTTTAAATTGTAACATTGTGATTATTTTAAATAACGGAGAAAAGGGATTGAGTAATTATGTTAGAATTTCCCATTTCCAGCTGGGCAGTGGTGGCGCATGCCTTTAGTCCCAGCACTTGGGAGGCAGAGGGAGGCGGATTTCTGAGTTCCGGGCCAGCCTGGTCTACAGAGTGAGTTCCAGGACAGCCAGGGCTACATAGAGAAACCCTGTCTCTGTCTCGAAAAAAAAAAGAATTTCCCATTTCCATGTTACTACTGGGGGAGGAGGCTGGGTTGAGACAAAGCCTCACTGTGTAGCTTGGATGGCCTGGCACTCTCGGTGGACTAGGATCCCCTTGAACTTGAAGAGATCCACCTGCTTCTGCCTCCTGAGTGCTAGGATTAATGGCATGCACAACCATGCCTGACAGACTTCCTATTTTTAAAATTAATTATTTTTAAAATAGACAATTAGAATAAGAAAATCTTTGCTAGTTTACAACAAAAATGATGGAACGAAAACCCTGGTAGTAGAAGGCGAGCCGCACATTCTGTGTGCTCCACTTTATCAGCTGGTCCAAGTTCCGTGTGGGAAAAGTGTATGTGAGTCCCCCATGACGAGACAAGCTCATCTAGAGTATCTAAGCTTTAGTGTACACACAGGTGCACAGTATCAGCTACAACTCTACACCGACGTCGAAAACCAGCAGCAATCACACATTCTCATAAAAACAAAACCACTCCTCTGCTATCTGGATTGGCCTATTTTTATACCACTTCAATATAAAATGCAATCACAGCATGTGCTTGCTGTGTTTTTGTTTCTAGCATGTTTCATTCCGCCTACTGATTTCTAGATTCATGCACCTCACATTGACAGCATGTTAACACGTCATCCTAGTCCATTTCATACCACCCCAAACACACAGACAAAAATCAGGAAGTATCCAGTTTTTAACTTAACACAAAAGACCAGCAACTTCTCTTTAAAAGAATTGTTGGGCTAGGAGCTACGATGATAGATCAGCAGTTAAAAACAACAGCTATCCTCAAAGAGGACCATGGTTTGATTCCTAGCATGCACATGCTGGGTTTGTAAAGTCTCTAACTCTAGTCCCAGAGAAGCAGATGGACTCTTCTGGCCTCTGGGAAAACACCTATGGCAAAAAATATAAATCCATTTTAAGAAATTCCTGGGCTAATAAGATGGCATCGTGAGAAAAAGCACTTGTTGCTAAGCTTAAAGACCTGCATTCAATCAACAGAACCCACGTGGGGGAAGGAAAAAAAAGTCCAGCAAGCTGTCCATTGACCTCAGCACAGCAAGTGCACCCAGCACCCTCCTGCAGTTAATAAATGTACAAACCTTTAGTATTCAAATGATATTACCAGATGCTACCGTCTTTAATATTATCTTTAACCCACTTATAATTTCAAATTCCTATTCTAAAAAGGTACAGTTTAATCAGAATATGATTTTATTGTATGGAAAAGACTGAAGACAGTATCCCAAAAAGCAATCTTTTCCCTTTTCCCTCCCTAAAATAAGGTTTCTCTGTGTAACAGACCTGGCTGTCTTGGAGCCCTCTCTCTAGACCAGGCTGGCCTCAAACTCAAAAAGCTCTACCTACCTTTGCCACTGCTGGGATTAAAGGCTTGTGCCACCACCACCTGGCCATAGTCCTTTTCTTTGAAGTAAGAATGAATGACCACGCTTGTACAGTCAGATCTATATTCGTGCAGCATATTGGAAGCTGCTGAGTTGGATCTGATCTTACAACTGAGCCAGTATTTGGCACACCCAGTGAAGTGAATTATCACATTAAACAAAGTAATGGAGTACAAAGTGCAGCCCTTATCCCACTGTGGGTAAAACAGCTCTCAGGAGCTGCTGTAGCATGATCGGTACTTTCCTATTCTCCCAGTCACATTCTGAATGACTACAGAAAACTACAGAATTGGATCTGAAGAGAGTGGGCCTTGGCAACACAAGCAACAGTAAACATCTCCAGGAGAAAGCGCCTGCCTCTCAAATCTCAGCAACCTCACTCCATGTGTCTCACACTCTTCCATTTTCATCTCTGTGTGTATTTTTTTGGTTTTGGTTTTTTGAGACAGGTTTCTCTGTGTAGATTGGGCTGGCCTCGAACTCAACTTACTCCCTTCTCTGCCTTAAAGGTTTATGTCATCATTGCCTCATCCTCATCTCTGTATTTATTTGAAAAACAACAGCCGGGTGGTGGTGGTGGTGGTGGTGCACGCCTTTAATCCCAGCACTTGGGAGGCAGAGGCAGGCGGATTTCTGAGTTCGAGGCCAGCCTGGTCTACAGAGTAGACCAGGACTACCCAGAGAAACCCTGTCTCGAAAAACAAAAAAACAAACAAACAAAAAAAAACCCAAAAAAACAAAAAACAAAAAAACAAAAAAACAAAAAAAAAAAAAAAAAAAAAAAAAAAAAAAAGAAAAAAAGAAAACAACAACAACAAAAAAGCTAACTACCCTTCATTGGAAATCATGAGTATTTGTTCTCTTGCAGAGGACTGGCATTCGGGTCCCAGTATTCATATAGATAGCATGGGCACAGCAACAAGAAAAACAAAGCAAAAACATCAACTATATAGGTGGACAACTGAACAAAACAATCTGTACATCATTTCCTTCCAAATGAGACATTTTTACTTGTTCTCCTTGAGGAAAAAGATATTTACATAAAATGTATTACTTCTCTCTCTATTTAATCAAGAGTCTGTCCTCATCCGTCGGCCTCACGACTTCCTTCATCTTCAAGCACCAAGGTGGTGGGAAAACCTTCCAGACCTAGATTTGCCAAAATGGCAGCGTTCAACAAGTTAATGAGCTATTCTGATTCCTTCCCTAAACAAATGAAAATACAATGTATCGCTTGCAAGACCAGGACCACATGTGAGAGCACACAGTCTGAGCACAGGAAAGTTGAGTTTCTTCTTTCCCTCACCATCAGACACAGTTCATGTTAGTGTAGCACATTCTGTACAGTGCTAAGACAGTAGGAAAATCCCAAAACGATCATCATTAAAGCTAAAGGTTCTCAAGTTTATACATTTGTTAGTTCTCTTATGTACATAAAATGTTTGATGTAATATCACATTTACATAGCAGGACAAAACAACATGTTAACAGATTCGTATGTGCATGCAAGCAGGTGGTAAGATATGTGGAGGCCAGAGGGCAACCTTCCAGTTCTAGAGAGTGTCCCTAATTTGCACAGGCCTGACAGCTTCTGGGGACTGTCCTCTGTGTCCACCTCCCACATTCCATAAAAGCAAACAGATTAGACATTCGCACTGCAGCACACCAACAAGGGGGTTCTGGGGTCCAACCAAACTCAAGTCATCATGCCTATGTGCCAAGCACTCCCCATGTGACCCATCTGTAAACCCAGATCTTTATTACTACAGCTAATCTGCTGCAAACTGGGCGGCTATTCTAGCTTACTTTCTTTCTTCATTGCCTCTCTAAAAACAATAAAACTTAATCCTAAATCTCTTAAATTCTTCCTACAAAGTGAAATAGGTTAAAAGAAAAAAGAAAAAAAGTCACATTCCACGTTTCAACTGTTAGGTAAAAGCACTGTTAACTCAGAGCAATGTTTCATCTAGAGAAAACAAGGACTGCAGGCCTTACCTTCAATATTCTGGTGGTCTATGAAAGGTGCTGGTCCCCATATTCTAACAGTGCCATCATCTGAGGCACTGGCCATCATGGATGGAATCTGTGGGTTCCAGCTAACACAATTTACTGTGCGCGTGTGCCCCGTGAGCTCCGCAATTGGCAGTTCACTACGTTTGTGCCAGATGTAAACCTTGTGATCTAAATGTACAGTAATTCAGAGAAATGTTAGAAAGCTGTGTTAGTAACAACGTCACTGACCACAAATTACTGTTTACTACACACAGAAAAGGATTCAATTTACAATTTACAGGGAGAAAAAATATGGATAGTTTAATAAATTAATTTTGTGAAAGCCATGTTACCTTTTTTCTGTTCAAGCCCTAAAATCAAAAAGTTTGTCAGAGTTTGGCCATATCTGACTGATAAATAATTACAATCTGGGGCAAGATGGCTCAGCAGTTAAGAGTGTTTACTGCCCTTACAGATGACCAAGTCAGTTCCCAAGCACCTATGTAAGCTGGCTGCTCTGCAGGCATCTGCACTCGCAGTCATGTGTGCATATACACACATAAACACATAATACCATTTTTTTAAACAGAAAAACTCCAATTAAAATGAAGGTATATAAACATAGCATATGACAGATCAGCGATGATCTTAGGTGACAGAAAAGCACCAACAACTGAGAATACTTTGTGTAATTCAACTGTCACCATGCTATGAGGTGGGTACTATGCTTCTCCCACACTGTACAGATGTAAAGCCACCTCTTATGGTCTAACTGCCATTAGCTCTGCACTGTAGCAACTCTGCTTAGGGATCACTGCAGAAAACCACCTGTGTCTCTAGAAGATGCTAATCTCATAAAATGACCATAAAAAGAATTAAATCCACTACACCTTAGTGATAAGATAATTACATGATGATGGTCTCATCTGAGAGCAGAACTCAAGGATAAACCAACTTTACTATTACAATCTACTGGTGAGCCAAGGGGTCAGTGTGAAAACCTGTGAGTGAGTGAGTGAGTGAGTGAGTGAGCGAGCGAGTGTGCTGTTCCCTGTTTCAAGTACTAGGACTCGGGTACGCACGCACTACCATGCCTGGTGGTTTGCTGTATTTCAATGAAAGAGAAAGCACGGGTTTAAAAAGATGATAGATTCACATTTTTGATTCCAGAACTTGGGAGGTGAGCACACTCCTGTGAGTTGTGGCTCAAGTGAACACATGTTCAAGGAGATTATTTGCTGACAAGGCAGCAAAAGTGGGACCTGCAGCCCTCAAGGTCAGAACTAGGCATGCCTTACGATGACTATGTTCTGTGTGCTGCATCCATATGGAGAAGCGATTGCCTATGTCAAACGGTCATTCTCTTTCTTTTCTTCCCTAGGACACAGTCTCATGTAGCCCAAGCAGTCTCAAACTCACCATGTTGCAGAGGATGCAACCTGCTGAACTTGAACCACCTTGAACTTTTGACCCTCTTGCCTGCGCCTATAGTGCTGTGATTTCAGGCGTGAGCAACCATGCATGGCTGTGCCTGAGGAACTGAACCCAGAACTTTGTGTGTGCTGGCAAGCCCAATACCAACTGAGCCATATCTACAGTCCCTACTTTTTCTACATACTGTTGGCTTTTTTTTTTTTTTGGGGGGGGGGGTGTTCTCTGTGTAGCCCTGGCTGTCCTGAAACTCAAGAGATCTGCCCAGCTCTGCCTTCACCTTCAGAGATTCAAGGCATTGTGCCACTACGACCAGCAAAGCTGATTATTACCAACTTTTGAAAACTCTTCAGTCCATGAAAAAAACAAGTATAATAATTTAAAATCTCCCATACTTCTAAAACATGATTATAATGGGTACTACTAATCTGTGACAATAAGGAGGGCTCAGCCAAGGAATGAGAGCAGCTTGAGGCCCTGGGTTCCATCACCAACAACACAAAAGAAAATAAACAATCAAAACACCACCACCAAAACTAAGACCTCAGGCCATTCCCAAAAGTCACATTAAGAATGTACGGGATAACAGACCAAAAAACACACTGCCAGACCGTCCCCTTGCCGAGAAGCACAGCACCGAAAGCTGGGAGAGAAGCGCACCAACAGGGACAGGGGGACTTTACCTTCACTGCCACTAGCGATGAAGTCTTCATTATGGCCTCCAAAACACGAGTGAATCGTATAAAACCCTTGTGTAACACCTTGATATTTCCGTACTAAAACTCTGTCTTGCAAATCCCATAAGTGAACTCCCTGTAGGGGGAAAAAAATGTCTTTTTTTTGTTGCTGTTGTTTTTTGAGACAGGGTCTCAACTCTGTAACCCTGTAGGTTTTTTTTTTTTTTTTTTAAAGTTAATCTCACTATGTCCCAAGCTCCCCTGGAATTGATAGAGCCTCCAAAATCCAACCCATCACCATCCTTTTTTTTTTTTTTTTTTTTTTTTTAAAATACAAGAGTTTTTCTGTGTAATCCTGGAACTCACTCTGTAGAATAGGCTGGCCTCAAACTTAAAGAGATCCACCTGCTTCTGCTGCCCCATGCTGGGATTAAAGTGTTCAGTACTATACCTGGCCCTTTCGTACAGGCACATATAACATCACTCAGCTTAGTAGTTTGTTTTTTAAGAGACATCTAGTCAAATAGTTCTAAAACTTCCTAATGCTGGGATCACTTAATGCAGTTCCTTGCAGTGTGCTGATCCCCAATCATGAAATTATTTTGTTGCTACTCATGAATCTGTTATGAATCTTACTATAAATATCTGGTATGCAGGATATTTAATATGTGCCTCCCCATGAAAAGTTTATTCCACCTGGAGAGGGGTTGTGACCCACAGGCTGAGAATCACTGATCTAACCCAGCCGGCCTGGAGCTGCCATGTACACCAGGCCGTTCTGGGATGGACAGTGTGCTCTATCACACAGTCTCTATAACAGAGTCAACAGTAACTGTGAATATTCCTTTTCTACTGAAGCAATGTTATTTTCTATTTGTCGAAAATGTTAGCATTTTAACTAATTTATTCTCGATCCCTACACATTTAGGCACTAAACATAGGTATTTAACACTTATACTAAAACAACAAAAGCAAATTTTCACTAAAACATTTTTAAAATGCTGTTTAAAAAAAAAAAACATACCTGAGTTGCTACATTTAACAAAGCTAATCGGCCATTCTTTGAAATAGTAAATGACATAATAGGGTGATCTTCTTGTACTCTGTAATCAGAAGTAAATGGTCAGGAACAACAAATGAAGAGTCAAGAATTTCAAATTATGACAGACTATAAAATGTTATAGTGTAAGTGATATTTTGCCATATATCTGTCAATCAGAATGAGTTAATATGTACTACCTAAATGCCAATTCAGATTACCAATAAAAAAAATTGCTTTTCTGAAAAAGCCCAACTAAATACACATTTTGTTATAAATTTGAGCATCTCTTTCTCTTTCTCCTTCCTTCCTTCCTTCCTTCCTTCCTTCCTTCCTTCCTTCCTTCCTTCCTTCCTTCCTTCCTTCCTGGTCCCCCCTACCCGTCTCTTTTAAAGACAGGGTCTCTCTGTGCAGTCCTGGCTGCTCTGGGACCCACAGATCCTCCTGCCTCTGCCTCTCAAGTCCTGGGATTAAAGGCACGAGCCACCACTACGCCTGGCCAAATTCGACCTTTTCTAATGGAAAGCAAGTGATAGTTACATGTTTCTATCTGTCAGGTCCTCAAAGTTGTAGCCCCGGATTCTCTGGTGTGTGTCCGAAGCCAGCACAGTCTTCCCGTCACTCAAGCACCACAGGCATTGCACTCGCACTCCCTCCCAGGAGTCCAGAAGATTCCCATCCAGGTCCTAAGCAGAAAAACAAAAAAGGCAAAACAACAACAACCACTCAGAAATGCCTGGCACTGCTTTCTTGAAGAGGACCTAACTGATGGAGTTTGACTAAGGTCTGTCCTAGAACACGGTGACACACAGCACTGATAGGAAAAAGAGAACAAGTAACAGCTTGTAACCCGCTGAGAGAAACAGTGATAAATCTCCTAAGCTTCGTCTTACTAGACAGCAGTCTCAGCAGCTACACAGAACATCCTGGATGCCAGTGAGCTGCCCTTGCAGTACAGTCCATGGCCTACCCAGAAGGAAAGCAGGCTGTTACAGAACCTTTTAAAATCTGTGTGATTCCACAAACATCAATCACAACTATGAGTCTTTCTAAACACCTAAAATGATGCAGAGAAAAAAATTAAAAATAATCTGAAAACCCATTAGTCATGTGTGACAGTGATGTGACTGACAGGTGGACCCTACACAGCCCAAGGACATTTCACTCATAGCATGTTACAGGACAATTTACCTTAGCTTAATTAACTTACAATTGCCTAGTATGGTAGTACATGCTTTTAATCAGAGCATTCTGTAGGCAGATGTGGGAGGATCTCTGTGGGTTTGGGGACAGTCTGGTCTACATAAGGAGTGTTAGGACGGTCAGGGCTACAGAGAAATCCTGCCTCAAAAACACCAATAACGGAATTGCAATCAACACAACGGCTGCTGACTATAAGATCCTTATATGACTAGAAATTTCTGTCACCATTCACCACTTCTTAAAAAGATTTTTTAAAAATTATGTCTCTGTGAGGGTGTGTGAACACAGAGACAGTAACTAACAAAGACCGAATGGGACACTGGACCCTTTGAAAGCAGAGTCAGTCAGAGGCAATTGTAAACCACCCAACACAGATGCTGGGAACCCAACCTGGGTCCTGTGGAAGAGCACTGCACGTTCAACCGCTGAGCTACCCTCCATTCAGCCCAGCATTCATTACTTTTATTCTTCAGATGTTTCTACTCAGTCTATTCTTGTGGGTTTGTTGTTGTTCCATACAAGATCTCATAAATCCCAGCTGACCATGCAGCCTTCATGAAGGACCTTCAACTTAGGATCCTATTGTCTTTACTTCCCAAGTGCTAGGATTGCAGTATGTGCTACCAGTTTTACTGGGTCCTGGGGAGCAAACTCAGAGCTCTGCGTATGTCAGGCAACACCTACAGACTGAGCTATATTCCCAGCCCTACAAATATTGTTTGTTGTTTTATTTCTTGAGATGGGGTCTCTCACTTTATAGTCCAGGATGGTATCTAATTCCCTATAGCCCAGGCTATTCTTTAACTCTGTGCAATTTTCCCATCTCAGTCTCCCAGGTACAGGAATTATAGGCATGGGCCACTATGCCTGGCTAGTAATGTTTTACTTACAAAGGTCTAAACTTACTCAAAAGAAATTGCTGAAATTTTCAGTTCTATAAATTAGTACCTTTGTTTATGAGACAGAGTCTATGTAATCCTGGCTGATCTAGAACAAGAGATCCACCCACCTCTCCCTCCCAAATACCAGGAGTATAGCTAACTGTACACTTTTCATGAATACTTGAAATAGTTTTAAAAATATCAAGAAAAGTAACAGATATTCTATTAAGAGGAAGGTAAAATAGGTTTTCATATAATGTGTGTCAAATGAATCTGTCTTTCTTTTCTTTTCAAGATAATAACTCTCACTGTTCAGCTTTGGGTAGCCTATAAAACTCATGGAGATCTGTCTACCTCCACCTTTCCAGGGTTGTGATTTAAAGCATGTGCCATCATTCCTGAAAAGTATAAATTTAAATAACCATTAAAAACAAACAAACAAACAATTCACTTTGGAACAGTCAGATCCTGGCAAGGAGGCACTCAGTACTTACACACTGGTAGAACAAACAAACAAACAAACAAACAATTCACTTTGGAACAGTCAGACCCTGGCAGGGAGGCACCCAGTACTTACACACTGGTAGAACTGACCACGCTGACCTCCCGTCACAAAGCGCTTCCCATCTGGATTCCAGGCTACACTGGTCAAACTGTCTTCGTGAGATTGGCTCATTTTTGTTCTTAATTCTCCCGTCTATAAGGAAATAAAACTGTGGATAAGATGTTTGAGATTTGTCTCTAAGGTGTTGAAAAAAAAAACTAGAAAGGAAGAGGAAGGAGGAGGAGGAGACAGACAGGAAGAGGAAGGAGGAAGAGGAAGGAGGAAGGGGAGGAAGAGACAGGAAGAGGAAGGAGGAAGAGGAGGAGGAGAGGAGACAGATAGGAGAGAAGGTACTGAGGTAGTCTCTGATCAGAGAAACAAAACACATTTGCAGCCTCACCAGAAACAAGACTACAGCAAAGAAAAATTAACAAGTTCAGATATTAGATAAGCTTTAGTGAATTTTAATAATATTTTTATCTTAAAAGAATTATATTCATAAACTAACAATTTTTCACAATCAAGGCAATGAAAAGCCTAAAGTTACACACCTGAAACCTTCTGATCTTCCATCTCAGTCCAAAATTCTTTATGAATTTTATCCTAAAATATCCCACATTACTGCAACTAGCAATTCTTTAAGAATAGGATTAATGGGTAGTAAAGACATGCCCTTAAATATGCTAAGGGCAGTTTTATGTACTAAATTTCATATTTAAATGTTCACAATATAGCAGGAAGATGGGAAGACTTTTTTGTAACATATAACTTTATTTCAATATAAAGAAGAACAAAGAACAAATCTCTGAACTGTTCAGCATTCTATGGTGCTTCCAACTAAGCAAGTTTGTTTAGTGCTTAAGCCTCAGACATGCTCCTGTCACATGTTCTAAGTTATTCCACTTAGGAGATAGTACACATAGCATTTCATCTAGTCTTGCTCCACTTTGTTCAGGGATTAGAACCAGGATCTGAGAGGCATTGCTGCCTTAGGCATAACAAAAAGGCCATGGGCATAAGTGTCCTGTGAGGACTGGGTACTCAGGGGTAAAGTAAGAGTGGGAACAGAGGGTGTGATCAGGGATAAAGGCACAAGAGGCACGCAACAGGAAACGGGATGTCTCCCTTATATGAGAGGAACAGAGACAAAACAAGTAAAAAACCGGATGTGACATCTAAATCTTTCCCTAAACTATCCTCAGCTAGTCAACTGCTGCTTTAGCCACTTTACCAAAACAGTTAGAAAAGTTTAAAAAGCACTTCAGTCTTGAGTATATACTTTTACAGGTTTATTTATTTATTTATTCTATGTATATGGGTGCTCTATCTGCATATACACCTATATGCCAGAAGAGGGCATCAGACCCCATTATAGATGGTTGTAAGCTAACATGTTGTTGCTAAGAACTAAACTCAGGACTCCTGGAAAAGCAGTCAGTGCTTTTAACCACTGAGCCATCTCTCTAGCCCTTTTGAGTGTTAACTTTTAACAAATCCATAAAAACAGTAACTCTATGCACAGACATGAGATCATTCCATTAGAAACCTATGGTAAACACATGGAGACTCTTGGTGTTTATTTGTTCATTCATTTGTATTTTCAAGACTGGGTTTCTCTGTACAGTCCTCGCTGGCCTAGAACCTACGGAGATCTGACTGCTTCTGCCTCCACACTGCTGGGATTAAAGGCAGATGCTGCCACCACTACCACTACCACCATCACTTCTTACAAGACTACCCTTCTAGGAAAAGCCTTAACAAAGAGTGCATAGGAACAGTTATATCATACTAACCATAACCCAGAAACTAAACCCTGACTCAAGTACAGACCACACAAGTACCTATCGTGTAGCCCCATATAGTACTATAGCCTACTTACGAAGAGGAAAATGCTTTAATGGGGTTGGGGGGAAGGTCATTTACATCAGATTCACTCTGTTTTATTCCAATTTTATTCAGTGTTTTGCCATCTCCCTAAACCCAAACTTAACAGTGGTTAATTGCTAACTTGATACAATTAGCATAAAAGACACTTTTGGAAAAAAATGAGCTGTGGGTTAAGTATTAGAAAGTAACAGGAACGGCAGGCGGTTTGTCCATTAAGAGCACTTGTTGCTCTTCCAGGTTTGGTTCTTCACCACATGGTGACTTCCCACCATGAGGAAGCAGTGGAGAGCCCCTCCTCAGACAGCATGAGGACTGTGCCTCTGGTCAGAGTGCACTCTTTTGTCCATGGCTCCCACGCTACTTGAGTCAACTCAGTCAATTATATCTTTTGTTTTTTTGAATATAGTAGATCAGGGTGAACTCAGAGCTGCCCCTCCCTTCCAAGTGCTGGAATCAAAGGTGTAGGTGCCACCCCGTTTGGTGTATTATTTTTGGTCTTTAGTATTAACATTTACTAGATCCAAAGGTCTATCCCATCGAGCTTTACTTTTATATCAAAACCATAGATTGTCATTTTTTACTCAAGAGTTTAAATTTTGAATATGGGGTTTCAAAAACATGGAAAATAGAATAAATCTAATGCTAAGTTTTTCTAAGATAGTATCATAAATTAAATTTTAAGTTAGAAAAAGTAATATAAAAGTATGTTCTTAGAACATTGTTTAGTGGCACTAAACTAGTTCAGACTATTAAATGTAGGCTGAAAGATAGTGTGCTTGCCATCAAAATATGAAGTTATGCCTAACAGATATTTTATATTTTACACACAATAATGAAAACATAAACATCTTTTCTGATTCAACAGTATAAATTCCACTGAGCAAAGCAAAACATGTGGGAAATGCTTACTGATCGTCCTTTAATAAAATAAGCTCTAGTGCCCTAAATATATTTAAATTTATAAATCTAAACATCTGTGCTCTAAACACTTGAAGTACTATAACTTACAGGAGACAAGTTATAGTAATTTAGGTTAAATGGTTTTGTTGTATAAACTAAAAATAATGTTTTGGATTTTTTTGGTTTTGTTTCCCTTAGAGACAGAGTTTTGGTGGAGCCCTGGCTGACTTGAAATGCCCTCTGTAGACCAGGCTGTCCTCAAAGTCAGAGATCTGACTGCCTCTGCCTCCTGGGTACTGTGATTAAAGGCAGGGCCACTGTGCTGAATACAAGTAGAAGTTTTAACAAGTGTATGTATTAAGAGCATGCTGGAATTAAATCAAGGATAACAGAACTTGCTCACTTGTACATTCCAAAGCCAGAGCTCAGAGCAGTCATCTGGACCACAAGCAACAAGGTAGCTGTCATCCGGGCTCCATGCTATGTAAGAGACACCATACGCATGTCCTTCTAATGTTTTAAGCAGTTTTAACAGGTGTGTATCCTAAAAAACAAAACAGACAATATGGTTAACTGCCATCCCTGAAAGCTACCATTTTCTAACACAAGAACTTAGTACATGTTTCTGTGCCAATCCTACTTCAGCTCGGCAGCCTGTTTCACAGACATTCACCCACACCAACTACCTACCTACTATAACAAGAAGTTGCTTCAGACATTCCCTAACCCTGACTAACCACCTACCATAAACAAGATGCTGTGTACTGTATAAATATATGGAACTGTCACAGAATTTTCTCTGAGAAAACTTGAGACTGAAAGTAGATGTGCATACCAAAAGTCAGCTCTTCTTAAAAATTTGGAAAACTTCACAGACATATGAATGTATAAAATATATCCTCTTAGGGTATAAAGTTCAACAGTTACAACTACTAATGTCTACTCATTTTTACCATCCCCTCAAAAGAAATCCTGTATCTGGTAGTGACCATTTCTCTCCCTGTAGTTTCTAGCAATGATTCCTTTGTTTTTATTGATTTGCTGTCTATTCTGGGTATTTCATATAATAAATTAAGGACAATACAGTCTCTTCTAGTCGGCTTCTTTCATTCAGTCCAATATCTCTGATTCATTCATGCCATAGGGTATCTAATTTTATTGAGTGATATTCCATTTTACAAACATTTTCTCTATTTGGTTTCTCTATTTTTGAATATTAAGAGTAAAATGGCTAAGATTATGTAGGCACTTTTCTATGAACATGTCTTTTACCATTAATAATGTGCTATCAACATGATATCACAGTATGGTAGCACAAGCCTTTAATTCCATCACTCCTGAGGCAAAGGCAGGTAGATCTCTGAGTTCAAGGCCAGCCATAGCTACACAGAGAGACAGACTCTGTCTTAATAAACAAACAATAAAAAAAAATAAAAAAATAAAAAAGTGAGAGAGAGATCAATGTCAACTACAACCTTACTTGCTTTGCTTTTCATTTCCCAGGTAATCAACTTTCACAACCTAAGCTAATTATACAGCTTCAACTTTAGAGTTATGCACACTTCTACGCTCGGAACCAAAGTACTATGTGCATGCTATGACAATCAGTTGCTGAAAGCACAATGACAGTGACCTCACAAATACCTACCAGAAATATCTGGTACAACATACGGATATTCCTTGGTAGCATTTGTTTGTTGTCTGGGTCAGTTGATGTCAGTGACTTTATTTGTTGTATAAAACTCTGTTAAAGATTTCTGTAAGGCTGGAGATGGCTCAGAGGTGAAGAGCAATGGCTCCTCTTCCAGAGGTCCTGAGTTCAATTCCCAGCACCCATATGGTGGCTCACAAGTCTGTAATGGGATCCAATGCCCACTTCTGGTGTGTCTGAAGACAGCTACAGTGTACTACTCATAGACATAAAATAAATATTTGCTGGGCAGTGGTGGCACACACCTTTAATCCCAGCACTTGGGAGGCAGAGGCAGAGGCAGGTGGATTTCTGAGTTCGAGGCCAGCCTGGTCTACAGATGAGTTCCAGGATAGCCAGAGCTACACAGAGAAACCCTGTCTCGAAAAAAAAAAAAAATTAATTCTCAAAAAAAGATTTTTGTAAAAGTATCTCCTATTTCTTCCTCATATGATTCATTTTCATCTATCATTTCAAAAAAAAAAAAAAAAACAAAAAAACAAAAAACAAAAAAAACCAAAAAAACAACCCTTCGTTGGGGACAGACATAGATACAGGAACAGATTCACAAAACAGCATTAAGGCAGGTAAATTCAGATTCATACAACAGCTAGACAGAGAATGGCAGAGACATCGGGAAGAGGGAGAAGTTGAGAATTCAAATCTGGGCTCATTGTTGGTTAAACTACTCAAAGAAGAAGTGCCTATTATGTCTCTTCCTTAAGGATGCCAATGAATCATTTGTGACTGAGTTTATCACTAATGCATTTAAACTGACAGAGTATACTACATTACAAAGAAAGATTATCAAGTACATTAGGTAAGAAAATAAATGCAGTATAAATGCAGTATTATCCCATAATAGAGAAATCTCAAATACTTCCATATTATGATTGTGGCAGGTACATTACTAATTCAGAATGCTGGTAGTCATTTTCTGCTACTAAAATTTAGTGCTAATAAAGGAGTACCATATATTGTACCTCTATTATGTTGAGAGCCACGTTTCAATATAATTAGGTTCCCTAAGTCATTAGTGTGTAATTTATAGTACGTGTGTATGCAGAGGTAGGGGAGACAGACAAGCTGGTTATGTATTTCGGCTTGTGTATTTAAAACAGCACCATTTTAAGACAACTGGGAGTTGTCAGGTTGTTAACTGGGTATTATAGTACAAAAACAGTGAGAACTTCTTTATAGTGCAGAGTTCTCTGCTTTCCTGCTACCAACTATAATATGCCACAGGTAAGTATCCAAGAAATGCCCATCTCAAATTTGTATTTTTCCTTCTAGGGTGCCTTTGAATACTTGTGTGTGTGTTATATGACACTTGTATGGGGAATCACATGCTATGGCCTCTATGTGAGGATATCTTCGTGGAGCCAGTTCTCTTTTTCTACCGTTATGTAGGTCCCAGGGAACAAAATCAGGTCCCCAGGATGGCAAAGCAATGCCTTCACCACTGAGCTGTCCTGTTAGCTCCTAAAACTCCTGTTAAAATAAACTTGAGGCCAGTGTATCTATCAAGAGTCAAAAGCTGTATTTAGCTCTAAGCCAAGTTTTATTTACTTAGATCTTAGGTGAATGGCTAAAAGAAGTGTAGTTCTTTAACCTATTTGAAATCACATTCTATTTTGACAATAGACAGGCTGGCTATGTATGTATGTTCAACTGGTTAGAAGAAATGAACACATTTATTTATATCTGTAGGTTATCAGGTAATAAAGACAATTCTGAGTAGAGAAAATTTAGCACTTAAAACTCATATGCAGTAATTTTCAAAGGTCATCGCTGGGGAAACCCGGGGAAGACTGCACATGGGATCCCTCTGTATCACACACAGGGAAGACT
>JANHMN010000015.1:67645255-67687388 GCA_030674055.1 Rhabdomys pumilio
CCGCTGTATCACACACAGGGAAGACTGCACATGGGATCCCGCTGTATAACAAATCCTCAGCACCTAACACTTCACCCCAGTTTCCTCATCACAATTCAAGAGACTATTTCAGCACCTCCATGTCACTCGGTTAAATAATGCATACCAACTTGGCACAGTCTCTAGTACTTAACACTGTATGCTTAACACCGTATGCACAACTGGAATAATATTAATCTATAAACATAAAAGAAAAACATAAATGGGAAAAAAATTTAGAAAAAAGTGATTAACACAGGCATGATGATATATCTCTATATTCAGAAGGAAGGCTGGAACAGGAGAATCTTGAGTTCTACAAAAGTCTGGAAAACTGAATAAAAACCTGTCTCAAAAAAAAAATCAAGTGACAATGACAAAAAAAAAAAAAGATTTGCAGAAGACTATACACACACACACACACACACACACACACACACACACACACACACACATATATAAAAAACAAATAGGTAAGTAGCCGGGTAGTGTTGACTCACATTTTTAATCCCAGTACTTAGGAGGCAGAGGCAGGTGGATTTCTGAGTTGGAAGCCAGTTTGGTCTACAGAGTGAGTTAAAGGACAGCCAGGGATACACAGAGAAACCTGTCTCAGAAAATAAGAACAAAAAGGTAACCACTGAAGTAAAATTCAGAAGTACCCCCTTTTAGGGCTGGAGAGATAGCTCCACACTGTTACTCTAGCAGAGGACCTGGGTTTAAATTGCTGGAATCTACACTATGGTTCATAGCCGTAGGTAACTTAGATCAGATGCATTCTTCAGGCCTATGCAAGTAAGGCACACATATGATGCACAGGCATATATGCTGACACACACAAACAAATTTAAACTATATAAACACGCACGCACGCACGCACGCACGCACGCACGCACGCACGCACGCACGCACGCACGCAGAAATACATACCGGATCAACTTGCCATATGATAACTGTGGTATCCTTTGATCCTGTTGCTAGTTTAGTGCCATCATTAGAGAATTTACAGAACCACACTTCATTACAATGCTCTGTAAGGATCTGCTGAGTGTAACAGGGAAACTGCCTCCTAAAACAAACAAATCCACACATAATTATTCTTTCAAAGCATATTTCAGCAATAATGAGAAGGACATTTAACAACTGAGAGAACTTTTAGAGATCCTATCATGAACCTCAATATAAATGAGTGCATTTACAACTCAAGAATCAAATTTACTTTGGTATGTTGAAAAATAAAACACTCTAACAGCGGGTACTTTTTTTTCAAGCCAATTCTAATGAAAATCTGTTAATATAAAATGTACTTCAACCTAAAAGTTTACCTTTTTGCTACCTTCTGAAGGCTACTTGGTCTGATTAAGACAATTCATATAAATAATTATTATTCAGGAATTATGTTTACCCACTTTATAGATGAATGACAGCTGTTCTACAAGGAATAAGGACTCATATAGCATTTTTAAGCATATAAAATTGGTAAGCTATTGTTAAAGACTTGGTATGACAAGAGAAAATGGAGGGGAGCAGTGAGATGGCGAAGTGCCTGCTGGTCAGCTGACTTACTGACATCCCTAAATCCCAGCACTGCCTGCTGCCTTCACTGTGACATGCATGTCTGATCAGAGGGGCTGGTAAGACAGCTCAATGGGTAAAGTGCTTGCTGTCAATCCTGACAACCTGGTTCAACTCCCGGGACCCACATGATGGAAGGATCAAAACACTTGCAGGGAATGTGTTGTGAGTGTCTTGCCTGCATATATGTGTGTGCATCATACGCATGCTTCGTGTACCCTGTGGAAACCAGGAGGAATTGGTTCCTTGGAACTGGGAACCAAACTTATGTCCTCTGCAAAAACACCAAGTACTCTTTTAATCACGGGACCATTTCTCCAGACCCCTGACTCCATTTTGAGACTGGTTCTTACTACTGTAGCTCAGTCTCATCTGAAACTCTTCATCTTCCGGCCTCAGTCTTCCAAGGACTGGATTAATAGTAAGCAAGCAGCATGAGTTTTGCTTTAGGTCACACTTTTAAATTTATAACCAAAGACTTCAACAGTCTTCTCTATTTTTTTTTCCTACCAATAAATAACAGGAGCTAACATAGTGGCATGAGCTTATGGTCTCAGCACCTGTGAAGTTCTGGCAGGAAGACCACCTGAGCCCAAGAGTTTGAGCATTGGCAACACAGCAAGACCATCTCAAAAGAAAAGTGTATTGGTATACACACAGAGAAGATGTTAACTGTCAACTCATTAGCCCGACAGGCTACAAGGAGGCAATACTTGGCAACTTTAAACTTTTAGATTCTTAACTAAAAATTGTATCAATATTAAAGTTATTTTTCACTGAACCAAAATTATACATATTTGTATTTGGTATTGTACATGCGAGTACTGACATGTACAGTACCAAGTATTATATGTGACACCTTTCAAAGGATATTGTTTTCAATTTTATTTTGTCTCATGTATATGGGTGTTTTGTCTGCATTTATGTTTGTGTACTCCTTGTGTGCAGTGTGTCCCCAGAAGCTAGACGAGGACACTGGACGCCCTAGAACTGGAGTTATACATAGCTGTTAACCATGTAAATGCTGGGAACAAAACCTGAGTCCTCCTCAAGAACAAGTACTTTTAACTGCTGAGCCATTCAAGAATTAGTATTCGTGAAACTAACTTGACAAAAGAAATTTTATCGACCCGATTTTTACAAGGCTCAAAAAGCCAAGTATCTTACCAGATTTTCACAAAACTGTTAGTAACTGAACTAAAATTTGAGCTTATAATTAACTGCACTAAAAATGTCAACTTTAAATATTTTTCAAAGACTGAATTTCAATGAAAATAAGTTTAAATGTCTAAAGTTGATCACAGTAAAAAAGATTCATTTAGATTAGCAAATTACATTTTAAGTTAAGGACTGACTCAAAATTATAGGGCATAAATCATTTCATCTACTGACAGCTGTCAGTTATTTTAATATTATTATTTACTCTTTATTAAGACTAAGGCAGGGCTGGAAAGACTGTTCAGTGCTTAAGAGCACATGCTGCTCTTGTAAGAAGACCCGAGTTCAGTTCCCAGTACCCACACGGCAGCTCACAACTGTCTGTACGCCAGCTCCAGGACAGCTAGCACACCTATCTGGGTTCTGTAGGCACCAGGCATAAACAGAGTACACAGAGGCAGAACATTCATACACATAAAATAAAATCTGTTTTAAACATCTAAAAATAAAGAGTATAGTAACATGCAAATTTCATGTTACTGAAATAGCCTTTTCAGATACACAACTGATAGTTGATGTCTTTGCTTTCAAATGAATTTAAAATTTAAGATGGTATTAAAAATCAGTTCTGTGCAAAAGAAAACACAGCTAAGTGTAACATTTTGACCAAAGTCAACCTTTAGATTTTGTCTACAAATATTTGTAATAATCCTGTACTAAAAAATTAACATTTATAAAACAGCCCATGAAAACATACTTCCATTAATTACTGGTGTAAAATAAAGCTCAGAAAATCATTTCTCCTTTTTAAAAAATCTGTTCCTTATTAGTCAAATGTAACCAAAAATATGAGTATATTAACTGATAAAAGCATCTCCAGTGCTCACATGCTCATTTATTTGTGACCAATTCTCAAGAGAGGAAAGAATGGTTTGCTTTCAATGTTTACATGTAATTTCAGAGAATTTCTAGCTGCAATGCTAAAAATCTACTTTCTAGAAGAAAATAAACCAGATGGCTAAAAATTATCAACTTTTCTTTTGAAGACCTCCAGCTAAACTTAAGGAATTAAGTTGAGGCTCTATTTTCCAGTTTGGCAACAAAGGATACAACTTACTGAGTTAATGCCTGGTGTTAATCTCTTAGTGTCCTTAAAATCTACCTCTAAAATGAACAGTTGGGGGGTGGGGGGCAGAGAGGGGATGGCTCCTGGTTTTCCGGCTTGGTAAACTGGGTAGGTAGATTTTCCTTGAGATAGAAAATCCAGGGATGGGAAGAAGGCTTGGCAGCTGAAGTTCTTACATGCAAGCAAGAGGACGGGAGTTCAGATGCCTGAATCTCATGTAAATGCCAGGTGGACATGATGACCAGCCTGCAACTCCAGTCTTTGAAAGTGGAGGCAGGGAGGCCCTGGAGCAAGCTGGCTAGAGATTTGGGCCTCCACATGGACATGTATACGCAACACGAGTGCACACACTTGTAAAAACACAGTCACTCAAGCATATATATCATACATGTGAAAAACAAAAAATAATAAAAAAAAAAGATTTCAAGTGTAAAAAACAGCCTTAAGCAAGTCTGGAGAAGAGGTAGAGAAAATCTATTTGGATCTATGTTTATCTAGAGCAACAGCCAAACTGTACTTGGGTCTGAGGCTCAAGAGAGAAAAACTGCAGCTCTGCTGTTTCCAGGAGTCATAATCTATGGAAGGAGGATGGGGAAAGAAGTAATCTTGGACACAGGACTAAAGGGACAGGCAGGGAAGAGAAAGCTGGGAGGGCTCAGAGCACTCATCTCGGGTTTGGAATACTCACTTCAGAGAATACTCAAACACTACAGCAAACAGAGGGGACACTGCAAAGCAGCTGCTGAAGTACACACTGTCCCTCACCAACATTACCAAGGTCCATGCTGTTTTCTCTATAGGCATTAATCCTATAGAAACCTGATGAAGAAAAACCAGAACACGGACAGAAGAACTGCACTTGGTAACAAGGAGTTACCTTTGAAGGTAGGTGGTGAACAAGAGGCAAAACTGTTTAATTTTCTTATTTTTTAGTTTATTTTTGTATGTATGGGTGTTTTGCCTGCAAGTATGTCTGAGCACCACAAGTATACATGTTTTTATCTTTAAAATCCTAAAGAAGACCCAAGGAACAATTAATTACTTTAGAAAAATAAGAACTTTTCAGTCCTAGTAAAATTACACATGGACTGAGGAGCAGCCCTGTCCCCAAGGTAAAGGATGGAAAAGGAAAACTAGTATTTGTTTATTGGTTCCAGTCATTGCTATCAGGAATAAAGGTGTCTATAGAGAAACAAACCCTCGTCACATGGGTTTGTCTCTACCCAGGAAGGAAAGGCTCTCACTTTCCAATATGTCTGCCACCAGCAGGTCTAGCTTCACCTTTCAGCGTCCCCAGCAGAAATTAGAGTCACAGAGACTTTGGTTTACAAGGGCCTTAATTTTGACAGTTTCTAACTACCTACAGGAGCCATGAAACAAAAGACTGACTATAGAGCCCTTTACTTATCTCTCTCTGACACCAATTTAAACAGAAAATTATTTAAAAATCTCCCAAATAAGTCAAGGCGTGTTAAGGAGTAGAGGGGCTAAAAATGAGCCCTCATCACTCCCAGCAGAGCAGGGACTCACACAAGCCACAACCCAGCACTCAAGACAAGCACCATTTCTTAAGGGCAACAGCACAAATGATTCTTTCCTAGGTGTGGTGAGTGATGTCACAACTACTCACAGGCAGGTTATAGGGGTGGGGTGTAGCTAAGTGACAGAGCTTTTGACTAGCATTTGAAAGGACTTATGTTCTATTTTCCAGAACAAATGAAAAAGAAACCCGAGTAGAACATCTAACTTAAACACACCTCAGCATTATGTTAAACTAGTGTCTGGATGTTATTGATGTTCCTTTTTGACTCACATATACACGTCTGTTTTTCCATTACTGAAATTCATTACTTTCATTAATTCTTCAGTAAATATCAGCAGGAAAAAAATGTCAGCTGCCTGTTTTTCTAGAATTTGAAAGGATTTTTTAAATTTCTATCTTGGTATTCTAACTGTAAAGTTCTGATTTAATTTTGGAGAGCATCATTAAAACAGAAAAGACATTTTTACTTAAAAAAAAAAAAAAAAAATAACACCAAGAGGCAAACTTGGATCCTTCCAGTTCAGTCACGTGCCTGGCTTGGTGAACATGAACACAAAGGTAATGCCCATTATTCTAAACATTTTTGAAATCTTCGATTACAAAAAACAGAACTTTCATTAAGGAAAAGTATTTCCATGATATTTATATGCAGAGAATTAATTTGGTGCATAGTTAAACTGCTGAACACAGATGACAAAATCTACAGACAAAACACAAAAAACTGGCTTTTGGGCTTCAGCTCCCAATTGTGGCATAATACATAAACATAGGCTTATATGACAGAAACTAATTTTTTATGATTTTTTTCTACTAAGTTTTCATTTTAGTAGTCCTGGGGTTTTCTGTGAATTAAGTGTTAATCAAGTATAAACTATTTTACAAGTACACAAAGAAACCCTAGAAAGTGTTCTAATAAGGCTCATAAATCCATCTGTAAAATGTTAACATTTGAAAATGTACAAAATTTTTCTCTTACCTACTACAAACATGATCTATAAGTAGAGACACAGAATCTAGATTATTGTCAAGTTTGGTATTGTGATATAGGCACCGATCCCTTTGTAGTTCCACCGCCTGCCGCAGGAGAGTCTGTAAACGCCGTGGGGGAAGCATCACTGATGGTGGTAAATAGGCTTTAATAAAAGATATTTTAAAAAAGAGAAATAAAAATAATAATAAACTGTAAAGTATATATATATAAGACATTTACTCCCATTGTTCCTTTCACTTCAGTATTACTGTTTCCTTTATACTGACAAGCTTAGGGAGGTGAAGTTTTCAGTACTCATTAAGGGCTACAGTAACACAGCCACTAAGGAGGAATGTATTGCTGCATCTTGTAGAGTTTCTAGGGGGAAACACCACATACTGAAAAATACTACAAAAGTGAAAGGAAGATGAATAGAAAATTTGATGATTATATATCAGTAGATAACCAGTTTAAAAAAAATTCTTAAAGAATAAACCAAAACATTGACTGGCCAAGTTCTAGCTGCCTCCAGTGGCTACTAATGCCAAGGGTACTGTGGAAATTCATACAATAGTGTTTTAATATCAATACAAACTTATTCCAATCCTCAAGCATTTCTCCAGGGCATATGGAGTCTCTATTTTCTAATTCCTGAGATTTTTGCTCTCACTGCAACATGATATAACAGCATGATTTGACTAGAAAGTTGGTATTCTATATAAAGATATGGCAAAAATGAAATTCCCAACTCAACTTCAAAGTGCTGGAACATAGCTGGGAAAAACAATTTACCTAAAGAAATCTGGAACCTAACCAGGCACAATGAAGTACTATTTAGTCCTAGCACTCAGGAGGCAGAGGCAGGTGGATCTCAAGAGTTCAAGGCCAGCCTGGCCTACAAAGAGAGTCCGGGACAGCCAGGGTTACAAAGAGAAACCCCGTGTCAAAAAACCAAAACAGAGAATAGAAAAGAAATCTGGTCTCTTCTAAAGAAAAAACACAAACTGTAAAGCGCTCTGATGTGAAGCTGTGCTCACATGCTGTTCTCTGACTCCAGGATTCTTCTCCAAAGAAAACCCTGAGAGTGTCACGTGACAGCACAGCCACAAGAAGAGTGATGAGACCAGCAGTGACTCAGTGACTCCAGAGGTTACAGCTGGCAGACATCTTGGGTTTGAAGGGATCTTTAATGGGTCCCTTCTCTTCCACAAGCACTCAGTAATGTGACTAAGTACAAGCTTCCTATTTGACCTGGCGCATCTACGTGTGACCAAAGAGGAAATACACATCAGACATGACTCTTACTCTGAAGCTTGTCCAGCAGTTTGGATCTGGAAGCTGTCCCCTTGCCTTCCCATTCAGCTTTTGCCCGTAGGTCTTCTGCATGGCTACACATCAGATACCTTTAACAGAGTAGCAAACAAATCTCAAACCCTTTTCCTTGGAATAAAATTGAAAAACAGTTGATTATATTTTCACAATCAAGTTCTTGCTTACACAAATCAAAAAACCATTTTTATAGTGAATTCAATTTATTAATACATTCTGGTGCCTTCATAAAATCGTTAAGAGAAAAACATTATGAAAAGGTAATGATAGTACCGAAACACCTAATACTACTGTTGCAATTAAAAGTACTCCCTTCTATTGTTATATATTATATGTGGTTATGCCCCAAATTCCCAGCACACGCTTCATCAAATGCCCTTAACTATCCCATACGAAGCAAACACAATTATTCTAATTGCATAAATGAAGAAACAGAGACATGAAAGGCTTAGGAAGTAGTCTTGAGGGGAGGTGGGCAAAATGGGAACACAGAAACCCAGGCATTCTAGCTGCAGGCCTTGCTCTTCATACCGAAGCTAACTTCACAGCTTTTCTCTCTACTCTAAGTACTAACAATACAAATCAAAATGACTTAGGGACTAAGAAGATGATTTAGTGTATAATGGCACTTGCTTTGCCTAAGAATCTGAGGTCAAGTACACAAAAGCCGGGCAGGGCTATGTATGCCTGAAAGCCCAGCATTATCTCTCACTGTATGCAGAGAGAGAGAGAAGAACCTACTGAAGAAGCCTATCTCCAATCCGGCTTTTCCTGGGGAACAGGACTGACCAAAAGAAGTGAAGGAAGGCCTTTACTCAAACTTGGATGTGAGATCTGGCAAGTAGCTTTCCTGGATGCTCTGTCTAATATACCTTTCTTGTCACTTATTAGTGACAATTAGGCAGCAAAGGCTAACTGAAGAGAGGTGCTCACTCTGCTCCCTGCTGCACAGATCAGACTCCATGCCACCTCTCAGATGCCAGGATCAATCAGAGTCTACATAAACAGAGTACATTGTCTTCTTGCTATTTAGTAGAGATATATAATTTTGGTTAATGAAAAAACCTTTTAGAAAGTGTAATTATACTTAACATACCTGTGGAGAAACTGAGTATTATGAATATTTTTATTCATAATATTATTATGAATAAAACTATCTAAATTATCTAAACTAATTTTGGGGAGGCAGTGAGAGGGCTTTGCCAGTCAAGGCTTTTTGAATACAAGCCTGCTTTCCAATCCAATCCAAGTGTGATCCCTGGAAGCCACAGGCTGGAAGGGAATCAACTCACACAAGCTGTCCTCTGACCTCAACATGTGCATGTACATGACACAAAATAAGTGAAAAAAGAAAGAAACAGAAAAAAAAAAAAAAAAAAAAAAAAAAAAAAAAAAAAAAAAAAAAAAAAGGAATGTTGTGGGAGAATTTAATGCCAGTAGCTAAGTGGGAAAATTGTTTACATTTTAAATTTTGCAAAAAGCATATGCTTACAACCCAAGCTGCTTCAAAAGCTGAGGTAGCCAGGGAATCTAGACTGTCTCAAAAGAAAAAGCAGGAAAGGAACTGGGGACATATACCTCAGTGATAGATGCTTCCTGTAACACATGAAATCCTCAGTTCAATCACTTCCAAAACTGGGAACAGACAAACTATGTATGGTCTGTGCCCTTTACAAAACTATGCACTATTAAGCTTTGGGTTTCAGGGAAGTAACACAGTAGAACAGAAAAGACACAGCAGTGCCAGTAGGCAATTTTTTCTTTCAAGATAACTTCAAAATAAAAACTATGCATTAAATTATATGTTCTGGTCCCATGTGGTAGCTGAAACCTTTAATCCCAACACTTGGGAAGTAGAGGCCAGCCTGATCTATACTGAAAGTTCTCAGGACAGCCAGGACTTCACAGTAAGATCCAGTATCAAAAATAACTAAAGGGGTTGTGGGAAGGGGGTGTTGTGGGGGTGTGTGCAAACAGGCACTGTTACCAGAGCAGAAAAGAAAACAACAGCATCATGTGAATGGCATCTAGCTGGTAAAGTAAGACCCCTATGAATAAGGTAACTAGAAATAAATTGTCAGCCACAGAACAAAAGTATCTAGCAGACTTTAAAACGACCCATATCACTTTTATCAATTAGACATATTCCAGATGCTGAGACCACATTACATAGTAAAAAAAAAAACACCACGAAGAAGGAAACAGAAGAGACAATTGGTCTAAAGACAGGACATTTGGGCTGGACATGCCTATTAGAAATCCAAGTGGAGACTGTCAAATGTGTGATTAGATAGAGCACATAAAGAATCACAAGCAGAGCCTGAGAGGTTCGAGGACAGCCTGGTCTATCCAGTGAGTTCCAGGACAGCTAGGGCTACACAGTGAGACCCTGAATCAAAAAACCAAAAGAAGACCTACCATTACCATTTAGTACTAAAAGTACAGCAAAGAATGAGGTCAACTAACTAAAAGAGAAGAGCCCAGCATGATGGCACACATCTTTAACCCTAGAAAGAAGATGGCAAAGGCAGGCACATCTTTTATGAATTTTAGGCCATCCTGGTCTCCATAGGGAGGAGTTTCAGGCTAAACAAGGCTATGTAATGAGATCATGATTCAAATACACACATAAATAAATACAACAGAACTATGCAGGCAGTTATGTGACTGATAACTTTGTATGCAGAACACTTGTAAGACCTTTGTTGCTTGCTGGATTCAAAGCTATGGTTTGTTCTTTTCTTTTGTCTTCTTTTTTTTTTTTTAAGAAGATCTTGAAATAGTATTGTTATTGGCTATATGGATTTCTTCCCCTTTTCACCTATTAAGTATTTCAAATCTTAATAATGGATAGCTAAATAGCTTGTGCATACATAATAAGTAAATAAATTTAGCCAATATAAGAATTTAGTAATATCCAGGTCCTTTCTATCATTAAAAAAATTAATGAAATATAATTTCAGCCAACAGTAAACTTTTATTTAAAAAAAAAAAATGGCCCCTTCATGAGTCTGGAGTCTGAGATCTCCACTTCCTTACCCACTAAGAACATGGATGCGTTCTGTATTGTATTTCAACGGCGTCAGTTCACAGCGTAGAACTTGAAGTGCCTCCAGGACCTTGCCGTCCTCCAGGTATTCCAGGTACTTCTGCTGCAGCAGCAGAAACTTCATCCTCTGACATGACAGAAAGCAGCAGTCAGGGGAAAAAGTTGCTGGAAGTTTCAGAAAACGTTTGTGCCTAAACAGAACAGTAGAAACCATCTACTATGCCTTCTGAAAATAATTTTATAAAGCTTCACGATGACTCAAAATATTTTGGTTTGTGAGTCACTGTAGGTTAACTATGACTCTCAAGGCTACATATCAATAAAACTCTTTGAATGAAGAAGGAGTAATCTCCATTAGTGACTGATGCATTAACATAAGGAAAAATGAATACTATCCTTATATTTCCTTAGAATTTTTAATTTTATGTATCGACATTTAAAAGTATCCCAAGAATTCCAAATTTGCTTTCAAAATTTCTGATAATAAAAAAAAATTTCTGATTATCTGAACTGGTCTTATGCAGCAAACTTTGAAAAGACTGGTGAAAAAAAAATGGCAGTTAAGAGTCATTACAAGTCATGGTGCAGCCAGGGCACAGCTTGGTGGGACGGTGCATGCAGAGTATGCAGAGGTCTGGATTTGATTCTAGCACCACAAAAACAACAATAAAAACCCCCAACAAAACAAAAAAGACAAACTGTGAAGGAGCTCAGGGGACTGGAAGGTAGGACTTTAGAGAAGCAGTAGAGTGCCAGACTTGGGCTTATTGGAAGCCAAATGGGCTTTCTCAAGATACATACTATAGGCTGGTATGTAAAAGTTTGGAGATCCTGTAACTGAACTGGGCAAACACAGCTCACTCGCTATCTCCATGGCTATAAAGACACACTTACATCAGAAGGCTGGATTTAATGGCCTGTAGGAAGACTCAGTATCTATCATGTTTGCATATTTGTAATAATCTGTTCACGTTCACTAACATGTTTAGCAACAAGGCATGGATGAATATTCTTTATTTTCTATCCACAAGGATAAAACACGTTTTAACTGTAAAACATTTCTAATGTCATATCATCATGTTAGACTTGAAGGTGAGGGTCAGTCCTCGAAGGTTCCCTAGACAGGAGCAGCGTCTCTAACGTTCTATGGAGGGCTTTAGCTTTAGACCTAACCTAGGCCCACTGTGTGGAAAGACCTCACACTTGATACCTGTGCTTTAGCAAGCAGAGTGACAGAAATGTTTATCATATTCTAAAGCTGCACAGAAAGTGGTTTAAAAAGTTTTCTAAGTTGTTACAAAATGGTATGCAGAAATTACCATGTAATGCCACAGGAAGGATATAATGAACTACTTTATAAGACTTCTACATGAAGTAGTATTTAGGAGATATAAATTATTCTACTGTGAGCTCAAATACAACAGTTTATTTAATAAATCCTCACCTGACACACACACACACACACACAAAAAACCTCTTATATAAACCAAGCAATTATTTAAAAACACCCATTGTGAGATATGTTACTTATGTTTGGTAATTTAATCTTAAAACTTTAAAAGGTGAGACAAAAAAAAAAAAAAAAAACCTTTTAAACTAAGACCTACTACTGTAACTGGGAAAAATTCCACTTACCGATTTTACATAAAGTTGGACTAATCCTAAAGATTCAGAAACAGACTAATTACCAAAAGGCTTTAAAAAGTGTGTGTGTGTGTATATGTGTCTGGGTATATGTGTGTATATGTGTATGTATATATGTGTGTGTGTATCCTTAAGCTTATTTTTACATGTCAAATAAAAAAATACTTTGAAGTTCACCAGGTGAGAAAACCCTGAAATAAAATTTTAAAATCTTAAAGAGGGGTGAGGGGACTTATATTTCAAGTAATAGCTTGAATAGGCTACTCTCACCACCTTCTGAAAAAAAATTTAATTTTATAAAATAAAGTTTCTATATTAGCATGGTATTGAAGGTTTCAACAATTTAGTGTATTTGTAATTCAAATGTAAAACAATGCCACATGCAACTAGTCATTTCCTCATTAAATTTTCTCAGCAACAGGCAATTTGGAAAACATTCTTTTTCCTTTTAGTTCCAGGCAAGCCTCTGATAAATTATTATTAATCATAAAGTCCTATACCTTCTCCCTCCCTCAGTCCAGCATGTCCTAGTATGCACAGGGACAGACAGCGCTCAAATGCAATTTATCTATCCCTCACTTCCTCATCTAGGTCCTGGTAGAACACGTTACTGTCGTCTATGATACAAAGATGGGGCAGGATAAAAAGAGCAAACACATACACTTCTGTATGTACAGGGGACGCTCTCAACGCAGTCCAAGAACAGTTTTCTGAGTCATTTTCATCCACATTGAGATAACCAACACCCTCCAATGGCTATCAAAGCTTGGCCTAGTGCATGCCGACTAACGTGTTGAGGAAAAAGCCTTTACCTGTCTGCAACTTTTACTCAGCCTGAGTATCTGGCACATAGTCACAATGAAATGTACTTTACCTTCCTAAATTTAAAGTTCAAAAACATAAAACACTCAAGGAAATAAAGCCCTTTGAATACACAAATCATGCTTGGTTCTGACAAAGTGAAAACAGGCAATACTGAGGCCTGCTTACACAGGTCTCTCCTTTTTTTTTTTTTTTTTTTTTAAAAATCAGAAACTTCTGAAAAGAAGCCAGAGGGTGAAGAGCAATGAGGAAATCTCCAGTTTCTACTTAGACCTCTAGAAGACTATCTTAGATCTCTGATGATTTTTCAATGTTTTTTCATACCTGGTCCCCTCCCTAACCTCCCCCCTTCAAGATTTATTTATTTTATATATTTGAATACCCTGTCCTTCTCTTCAGACACACCAGAAGAGGGCATCAGAACCTATTACAGATGGTTGTGAGCCACCATGTGGTTGCTGGGAATTGAACTCAGGACCTCTGGGAGAGTAACCAGCGCTCTGAACCTCAGTCATCTCTCCAGCCCTCATCTCCTTCTTTAAAAATCCTGAAATTGAAATTCTTGGACCCTCCCACACCTTGTCCAGTAACTAAATCACTGTTCTTTTCCCTACATTAATAGACTAAATTTAACAATGAAGAAAACAGAAACAGTATACACCTGGAGCTTGACTGTGATGGCTTTAACTCTGGAATAATGTTATAAAGCAAATTTTGCCAATCAAATCCTGATTCCAAGGAAAGGAAAAATAAATATTTAAGCTATGGATCCCAAAAGCTCTTTCTTACTTGACTTTATGAGTTCATTTTTGTATGTCAAGTCAGTATTTTTTTCCATTTTTGTTTAGATTATTTTTTGGGTTTTTTTTTCTTGAGACAGGGTTTCTCTGTGTGGCCCTGGCTGTCCTGGAACTCACTCTGTAGACCAGGCTGGCCTCAAACTCAGAAATCCGACTGCCTCTGCCTCCCAAGTGCTGGGATTAAAGGTGTGTGCCACCACCGCCAGGCTAGATTATTTTTATTACATTAAAAAAAGAAAAAGAGAAAAAGAAAAAGAAAAAGGAGACTTTGTAAACAGCAATTTTCTGTTCTTAGTCTCAAATGCCCATCCAGATTTATCAGACATGGCTGAGCATATCAACTCAAACTGACTGAAAAACGTGAATTCATGACCTTAGCATTTAAACCCACACCTCTGCTGTTCTGAGTGCAGTATGGGGCAGGGAGTACCCTACAGCAAAGACACCCAGGGTTAGAGCAGAGTCCAGCCTGAAGGCTGGGGATGCAGCTCAGTGGCAGAGCACCAGCTAACCCAGACAAGCTCGGGCTTCAATTCCCATCACAAGAGATAACAACAACGTGCTGTTTGAGATTATAATGTCATCATGTGTCTGGGTAAATCATTAATTATGTTAAAGACCCACGTAACTGTCTTCTAAGACATTATTACAAATTCCAGCCTATAATAAGTGATCTTCCAGCAGTGAAGTTGGGGAGGAATGAACAATGTCAGAGAAGTGAAGAATGGCTTCAAAAAGGCTGAGCTATGTCGTTACAGCAACTGACTCATCAGCGCTTGGGGCAGAGTCGGACCTTTCCTTGTATAAATACCTAAACAGTCTGATGGGGTGAGGCTCAGCCAGAGACTTAATCTTCATCTCTTATTAGAACCTACAATGTTCTACAGACTAAACAGGCTGTAAAAAGAAAGGATTCCTCCTTATTATCTATAACTACCTTTCTTCAATTCACAGGTTGCTTCTATTGAAGTTTCTAATGAGTCATAATCTAAATCCAAGCAGAAGTCTCAAACGACTATAAATCAAGTTTTAAAAGAAGCGAATCCATTAATTTTTTTACCACTAGAGTACAGATACAATTTGGATAAACTTAAAAAATGAAAACAAACAAACAAACAAACAAAAAAAATGAAAACGTACTAGGAGATCATATCAAAATACTCCACAAATAATTTCTTTATAGCCACCAATAAATCCCAATTCAGAGTTTGGCCACTTTATTTTCTTTGTTTTAGCTCATTCAGTTTGAGTCAAAAATTTGTGAAAAACTTTCCAATTAAAACACACTCAGGTTTGAAAGCCCAGACATCCCAACTGAGGGCACTCTCTAATTCCTGAAAAAAATAAAAAAATGAATCCCTTCAAATATAGACTCTTGGTTACTTTAGCTCATTTTTATGTTTCAATCACACTATGAAATTCTTTATTCCTTAAATCATTTGACTTGATACTGCTTTAAATTTTTTTAATACTTTGGGTATTTATTGAAAGAACTGAACCATGAATTTAACTAACTTCATGTCTGTCATACTTCTTTAGACCTTTAATTCGCCTGAAGCCCACTTTCTAAGATTATATTATTGCATAGAATTATATAAAGAATTTCAAACTACTTTGCAATAAAGATTTTTAAACAAACAAAAAGCCAAGGCTCAATCAGGTTTATAGACAAAGATAAAAAGGGTTAATGTTTGACCCAATTTCAAAAAGGAAATGTCAATGGTCACATATTAGCATTTAACAAGCAGCTGCCTTCCTACTTCACTTCCTACTCTCTCCTTTGTCCCTCCCCCACCAGACAGGAAACTTCTTTTGATAACACATGAATCAGCTACAAGTTTATAAGCTGGCAGCTGATTCTTTATGCGTTCCAATCACTCGTGCTTTAAAAACAGAACAAAACAAAACAATATACTCTTCTTAAAGAATTAAAACCCACCAGTATGAAAAACCATAACAAAACTAAACCAGTCACGGTTTATGAAAGAGACTAACAAGGGTAAACTACTAAACTGATCCTGCTAAGAAAATAAGGATTGGAAAGCAGGGCCCTGGATAGCCAGACCTGCACCGCACCCTCCCAAGGTGACACTGTCATGTCATGCAAACCTTCACTCCCGTCATTCACATAACCTGAATGAAAGAACACGGTGGGCACATCAACAGAAATAATTAAACTTAACTATGTAATTCCAATGATCAGAAAGAAAAATCAATGTAGCAGCTTCTTCAGGCTGTACAGTATATACACACCCAAGTATATACACATTGAGTATTTTGAGTGATATAAAAGTATATTTTATTCTTAACCCTAATATAGGCTCCTATCAACAGCAATAAAGTAGGAAGATCTTTACATTTTTATAAAGCTTAAATTCATTTACTAAGTATGACTTAAAACAGTTAAAGTTCATAGCTTACAATCATAAACAACTCATTCTTATTTATAAATCATATAAAATTTACTTTCAAGCCTCTTAAGATCAGATGCCTATAATTATCAATAACCTAAAATAAGCATAAATGTGAAACTAAGAACAAAAGTGTATTTACCACAATTATTCCCAACAACGTTTGAGAGATTTCAAGTGCGCCTCTTACCACAATAGCATGAGGAGAATGCACTAAAGGCTTTAGTTCATTCAGGTCATTTTCTGCCTGCAAAAAAATGATATAAAAGAAAAACCAGAATGTCACAAACTTCCCACCAGATCCATAGCGTAAGCAGCAGTCACACAGCTCGTCGCCCTACTTTACCTTATCCCAGTCTCCTTCCATGACATGATTTCGGAATTTGGTAGCAGAAGGATGCTCTAAACGACATCCTGACTCTTGCATGAGGAGATCAACAGTCTGGCTGCAGGAGAGATACAGTGTGAAAAAGACCTGACCAACTTCTGGGCTCTCCTCTTCCTAACAAACTAGTATCTACAACTTCACGAAGAAGAAGAAGAAAAATAGCTTTAAAACCCTTCATTAAGGAAATGATTTAAAATGTCACCTACATTTAAAATTAAAAACCTTTCTTGAAACTGGAATCAAGTAAGTTCTTCCTACTTTTGCCATTTAATGTTTCAGAAGTTTAAAGGAGTATATAGTTTCTAAAAATGTGCTCTAACACATTAGTTAAATAAAAATTAGGGTCTACACATTTTCTATGGTACAGCATTTTCAAAGATAAAACACAAGGTGACAGATGGCCTATATTAGGTAGAGCTTTCCTTCCAGATATTTTGCTGGTATGGAAATCCTGCTAGGTCAATCTTCAAAATTAAAACAAATGCAGTATTCCAAACTCTTTCCGTTCTCTCCACACTAAAAATAACCGATTTACTATGCTGTAGGCTCCAACAGTCACGTTTATTTCCGCCCACTGCTGTCAGCTTGCTGCTTCCCTCAACAATATATTGTTAGCATTCACAAAATTTATGTTCACACTTATCCTCTTCCTTGGGGACTAAAGTGAAATCTTTTTAGATTTTTCTTTGGGAGCTGTTCAAGACTTTAGTTCAAAGTTTCTTTAGCGCTCCCCATTTTTTCAGCTCAACAGTGCAATTATCAGCTTGGGAGTCAAAATACTTCTGTCACGAGTAAGAGCAGTCTTCCCCCTTTCCCAACAAATGCAGATGCACACACTCGAGCACACACACAAAACCACTCAAAACCAAAACCCCAGGTCTCCTAAAAGTTTAATTTAAAATTCGCTTTGACGCTAGGAAACTGTTGCACATTTACTGTCAGCTCCTGGCTCTTCTCCCTTCATTCAGCTCCAGGACACTCCCACTAAGCCTGCCTCACTCCCTCAGCTTTTCTTTAGTGTGTGTACAAAACAGTTGAGTTTTTGGTTGAACCCAATGTCTACCTTCACCGTACGTTAAAGGCCACCCAAACTGTATTTGAAAACAAATGATTCACCAGACCAGTCATCACTTTTTCAAAAGGCAACCTTCTGGGTTTTGAATTGGGATTTTACTAATGCTAGGCCTCTAGTACACACACACAGCCTCTGCATGACTTCCACTCGGTATCTGACTTCATTATTCCTGTCAGATTTACTCGACAGCCTCTTTCTAAATTATGCCAGCCCCTTAGTTCCCATAAACACTTGTAGGCGACTGTCCTTCCTGATTGGTAGTTTGCCTGGGCTGTTGTCGGTCAGGGGTGGGGGTGGGGAGGTGTCCCACAAAGATGCCTCTGAGACACACTTGAAAAACAAATCCTCCAAGGTTCATTATTTCCACCGCTCTGATCCACCCCTCCCCCAGTATAAACACCCTCGGTGTCCGCCTTCTCGGACCGACAATCCAGCTCTGGAGGTGCGTGGGGAGGGGTCGCTCTGGGCTCCCACTACCCCTCCCCGCCCAGACGCTTCGGCTGGCCTTAAGGCATCAGGCCGATTCCTTTTCCTCAGCCTCCCCTTCGCTCCGCTCCTCCCAGGGCTGTCTGTCCGCGGCCTCCTGTGCACTGGGCCCCGGGGTCCCCGCAACCCACCCGGAGGCTCGGCCCCGGCCTGGCCCTTACCAGTTGTAGGACGGACACTTACTTGAGCCCTAGGCCATTGAGGTGCTGTCCTATGAGCCTAATGACATCCTCATCGGACTGCGAGAGCCGCTTCTTCTTCTTGAGGCTGCTGCCCAGCTCGGGGGTGGCCTGGGCGGCGGCGGCGGTGGCGGAGGCCGCGGCGGCCCCGCCGGGAACCCCGTTATTGACACTCAGGCTGTTGCTATTGTTGCTAGCGGCGGAGGGGGCGGCAGGCAGGAGCCCGTTGGCGTGGGCCAGGTCCCCCGCGGACGTCGCCGAGGGGGACGACTCCCCGTTCTGCGCCGACAGGCAGGCGAGCTCCGGGGTCTGGCCCTGGCCCCCGCCGCCGCCTCCTCCCGCCCCGTTGGCCTGCATGGTGCCGCCGCTGACCAGGCTGTGGCCGCTGCTCCGCTGAGGGGCGGCGGGGGCGGCCGGAGGCAGTCCCACCACCACCACCACGGAGGAGGAGGCGGCCGGCGAGGGCGGGGGGGGGAGGCCTGCTCGGCCGGCCGAGGCCCCGGGCTCTCCTGCTCCCTCCGCCGCCGAGGCTCGGGGCTTCTTCCGCGGGGGCGGGGAGGCTCCGCCGGCGTCCGAGTCGGAGGAGGAGGAAGCGGAGGCCAGAGTTTCCTCGCCGAGAGAGGCCGTGGTGGGAGGCCGGCGGGGCGCGGCGGGGGTCGGTGGGGCGGGAGGAGGGGGAGAAGGAGGACCGGGCCCTTCCCCCCCCCCTCCGGAGGCGCTCGCGGCGCGGCCCGGGGGCTCGCGGGCACTGGGGGGGGCGCGGGCCCAAAGCTGGAGCCCCGACGGCGGCGGCGGAGGCGGCGGCGGAGGCAGCGGCCGCCTCGGTGCTCGGTCCGTGCCGCTCCGCTCCCTGGTGTGTTGATTCTTCCCCCAGCTGCTGCCTAATGGAGTCCGGGCGCTGGCGTCACAGGAAATGCCTATACTGCCCTCCTCGCTCACTTCCGGCAGCAGGTATGGAACCTATAGGGGGCTGTCACCCGGCACGTGTGTGTCCGGCAGCTGGGGAAAGGCGGTGGGGTGAAGGCGAGGGCGGCCGGGGGTCCGGCCTCGGGCGAGGAGCGACCCGGCACGACCTGGCCGGCCTGTGCGAGGCCGCCCTGGCTCCCGGGCCTGGCGTGCGAGCTCGGCCCGCAGTAAGTTCGCAGCCACCCTCCGAGGCCCAACAGGGTGGGAGGTAGAGATCGTGTCCGCGCTGTGCACCCGGAGTGACCCAGAAAGAAGCGACCAGCCGGCGTGGAGGGGACCGCAGACGCACTGCCACGGACCAGGGTGGGGCCGGCGGCGGCCTGGTTTTGCAGCTGTAACTTCGAGCGCAAGGGTGTGCTAGGCCCCTGTCCACTGGCTTCAGGCTCTGCACCCAGGATTTAACCACTGCCTCGTTTTAGGGTGGAAACACTTGAACTTCCACAGCCAAGCACCACACACAGTTGTTGTATCCGTGTCACCCCAGGACAAGGGAGATGACAGCAGAGCAGAGTGTGCTCCACCCTGGGAAGGCGAAGTCGTCTGTAACTGCCTTCCTTCTGAGAGGAAAAACAACTCGTGGGGGCAAGAAGTTTCAAAGGCTGAGGGTGTGTAGAGGCGCGTTGCTTTGGGGTTTTACTGGGTTTGTTTTGTTTTTCTTTTAAGTGCTCACTCAGATGTCTAGTTCCTGGTTCCTGCTACCTCTGACGGGGGATTGGGGCATCGGTTCAGATCCTGGTTTGAAATTTTCAAGTTGCCGGGCGGTGGTGGCGCACGCCTTTGATCCCAGCACTTGGGAGGCAGAGGCAGGCGGATTTCTGAGTTCCAGGCCAGCCTGGTCTACAGAGTGAGTTCCAGGACAGCCGGGGCTACACAGAGAAACCCTGTCTCGAAAAACCAAAAAAAAAAAAAAAAAAAAAAAAAAAAAAAAAGGAATTTTCAAGTGGCCCGAGTTTCACTGTCCCGGTGCTTTAAGCAGCTTTCTTGAGTGGAGAAACACAGCAGCAGAGAACTGAACTGTATGTTATTCAATGGCAGATGGTCCACAGGACCCTTAGTCAGTTACATGTAGTTGTGTAGTAGCATGTGGACCTTGTGAGTACAGGTATTTTCCCTGACTGTAGGAAATCCTTGGTGACTTCCTGTTGGGAGAAAAAACAGCAATAACAACAAAAAGAACAAACAAACAAACCCCAACAGCTTCAAGCAATACATCTTATGTCCCTAAATTTACAACACTCAACAGCTCAGTAATTTTGAGGTCTTTGGCGACAGCCCTCTTAATTTAGAAGTGTCATAAAAAATTAGCCTATGATTTGTCAAGAATCCTGATCTCTGTTCATCTTGAGACTGGAAAGAGAGACAGGAAAACCAGGGCAGTCTTACAGAGATTTTGCTTTGTGGCTGTCATGCTTTAAATATGCTTTCAGGTGTCAGCTGTAATCGCAAGGTGACTCACGTACTGTGTTTGTATTCACCTGAGACAGACCTTCAACTTAGTTGAGGTTCATAGGGCACAGACAGTATATCCAGCAGAGCCAGAATTACTAGATAGTTAATGCCATCCCTGTAGAGTAACTTTAGAAATCTATTATCATGACGGTTGTTATTGTTTAGGCAAAATTTACTTTCTGCAAAATGGTTTATAGTGATCTACTAGGTTCCTAGCAACCTTCAGGTGGATTAAAAGTCTACAGCTTTTTATAAAGAAAACCATTTAACTGCAGGCCAGGCTCACACTCATTAGCAAAGGGGGAAGGATCAAAGGAGCAGTAAATAGGGTTTTATCGACCTCCAAGTTCAGTATGCATATCTCAGCTTTTCCCCCTTCTGGGTAACCAAGACTGCTCTTGAAATTTTTTGAGCTGGGTGGTGGTGGCGCACGCCTTTGATCCCAGCACTTGGGAGGCAGAGGCAGGCGGATTTCTGAGTTCCAGGCCAGCCTGGTCTACAGAGTGAGTTCCAGGACAGCCAGAGCTAAACAGAGAAACCCTGTCTCGAAAAAACCAAAAAAAAAAAAAAAAAAAAAGAAATTTTTTGAATTTATGAAATCCATATACATGTATATATCTTTATAGTAAAACATTGGGAACTTGTTGTCTGAACTCTAGACAACAGGTCTTTTTAGAGACAGGTTTCAGGTCTGCTTGCCTGTGAATAATTTTGAAATAGTATTCTAAACATTGAGAAACCTTTAGTAACCTCACTTAGTAACCTCACGTTCCCCACATGTATAAAGTGTATAATTGTCTTGCTTTCCCTAATGGACCTCTTATGAAAAGGTTACCATCCATGAACCCTTTGTTGCTGTCACTGAATATGCTGGGCTTGTTTCTTCTGAAGACCTCCTGTCTTCTCTACAAGTCTGATTTTATGGAGTTTCTCTGTCAAGACTCAGCTCCCTGTGAACCTTCTCAGGGGAGCATTTTTCAGTTTCTAGCCTTTGCTAGAAATATGATTTGTTGGAACTTCCCAATACTGAAGATTGTGTAAAATCTTATCCACGGACACTCAGGGGGACTTTCTAGACCTCTGTCTCCTGACTGTATCTCTTTTGTCCTCCTACAAAAGACTTAAGTTGGGTCTAGGATTAAGTCAAATTGCCTCTCAGGAAAAAGTTGCAAGTATATTTAGTTTAGGTGCTTAATTAATTTCTGTACTATTATATGGGACTCTGTATGAAAGCCCTGTGGTAGGTGCAAAATGAAAGGAGCGTCTTGTCCTTTTGTTCAGCAATGGTAGGGAAGCAAGGATTTTCCCACTGTGTGCTGAGCTGTACTGTGTCACTGTGTCACTAGAAAGCAGAAATTTTGGTTGTGTCAACTTGTCAGAGATGCTGCAGAATCTGCTTTTCAGTAGGTTGTTGAAGTAATTGGCACTAAGGCCTTCGCCAGTCTCCAGGTTCTCTTAGGACTGTGTATATTTGAGACTGACAGCAAGTGTTCGGATGCCTGGAGGGCAGAGTTCCCGTGTATTCATCTTAAGGCTTTGTTCTTCAAACTGTGGGTCATAACCTATTTGTGAAATGGACGTACTGAGCCATAATTGATGGGTTTTTTTTTTAAAGTAAAGTAGAAAATTATAGAAGCATGAATATTCAGGTAAATCACTTGAAGGTGATGTGGTTATTTTGTGAACTTTTTGTTTCAGTGACAGATACATGTCTGGGCTTCATAAAGTAAATGCATTTCTTCTCTTCTCCAAAGGGTTTGAGGGCTAAAGAGATGGTTCAGCAGGGCACTCGCTGCTCCTGCAGAGGACTCAAGTCTTCATTCCCACCACTTGAACCATCTGTTGTAACCCTAGATCCAGGAGATCCAACAGGCATGTATGTGATACTAACTCGAGAAATCAAAACGACAGATGACTGGTATATTCCAAAGCAACATTTCTCATCCTTAGAACTAAAAAAGATCAATTTTCAAAAGTTGAGGTGTTTTTAATATAAAGGTGTTTATGATCACAAAAGTAAATTTTCACAGGTGTTGGTTAAACTGGTAAAAATTATGTTTCTGTCAATATTTAAATTTGGGATTTGGGAATAGAACAGTTTAACGTACAGAGCCCAGGCTAGCCTGAAACTCACTATATAGCCCAGGCTGGCCTGGAACCTATCCTCTTGCCTTACCTTCTGGAGTGCAGGGAATACCAAGCATGTACCAGCACGTACAGCTCTTCCTCTCTTTTCTTTGTTTTAGGTTGTACAGGGGCGGACTAGACTTGTTGGTCTGGGGTGTGCTAGGGAGAAGCAGAGTGAATATGGGAGCGGCCTGGAGTTGGAATACTTGGTCAGTCGCCTGACTTTGAACAAGCCATTTGACTTTACTGCTCCTCAGACACAATGTCATTTTTATTTTAAAGTAGATAATTAACCCCTATTAATTTGTCTAATGGAGTTGGTGGATGTGTAATTGGGATTGGAAAAAGCAAACAAAAAATAAAAAACATGTTAAAATCTTTTAAAATAAATTTAAACCTGTAATCATTTAAAGATTTGAGGCAGCTATGTATAGAGATATGAGGTGGCTTTATTGTTGAGATGAGGACCTGAGCCACTTTCCGATCGTAACTCTGGCCTCAGCCATGGTTATGCAGTCATACGCAGTCATTCTGTCACACTTCACCTCAGCCTCTGTGAGGGGAGGAGCACCCAGCCACCAAGCAGTTTTAACCACTGCCCTGTGCATGTCTCTCCCACACAGGCATATTTCCCTCCTCTCTGCGAACACTCCACTCATGCAGTGAGCAATCAGGGCCAACAAGCACCCCGGTGCATCTCATGGGAAGACTTTGAACTCACAAGTGAGCATGCATCCACCTTTGTCCCAGAGAAAAGTAGCCTTTCCTTAGTAGTTGTCTCCAGCTGTTCAAAGACCCATTTGGAATAAATAATAATGTCTGGGGAAATTTTCTGAAGGAAATGACTATACTTACAACATATTTTCTTCCCTATCACACAGCTATGAAAGATTGCTTGGGGTAGTTTTATAATTGCTATTCCAACCTTGTGTGACACTAACCTGGGTGTACAGTGATGCTTGTTGAAGCACAGTGTCTGAGAAGAGGAATTCACCAGGACTGGGAAGGACACAGGCCAGGTACTGTGCTGCATAGGGAAGGAGTGTTACAAACACTGTATAGGGCTCTTCTTGGGAAAGAGTAGGCACACACATATGCTTGCATTTCTGGTAGGACAGACGTGTAGACAGTGACTTTCTGGGGAGGAACTGAATAAAACTTCCCTCCCTTTAGATTTTCTAACTGTCAATATATTTTTAAGTGTCAACAGGGTTTATTTGAATTATAAAGATAATAGATAAATTTGCTTTTTTGTATTAATGTTAGGCTTTTAAAGTACTAGTGTTTCTAAAAGAACGCTCAAGAACAATCAGTATGAGAAGTTGACTCTAAGCCGGGTGGTGGTGCCGCACGCCTTTAATCCCAGCACTTGGGAGGCAGAGGCAGGTGGATTTCTGAGTTTGAGGCCAGCCTAGTCTACAGAGTGAGTTCCAGGACAGCCAGGGCCAGGGCTACACAGAGAAACCCTGTCTCAAAAAAAAGAGAGAGAGAGAGAGAAAGAGAGAAGTTGACCCTAATAAAAACATGACAGATAAAACAATGTGTATTCTATATTTGTTCTTTAAGAATCTTTCCTCTGTACCATGGCTGTTCTATACTCTCAGGCTGCTGTCTCCCCCCTACATACACGTACCATGTCATCACCTCCCACCACACACACACACACACACACACACACACACACACACACACCACATGTGGCTGAATTCATCTGGTGGATAAAGAGCAGAAAGGCATTTCTATTTATTAACTTTGAAAAGTAGATGAATAATTAACAGCCCAGGGAGTCCCTGCACAGATCCTTAGACAACAGGCCCTTTGGACAGACTTCCTTATTCACAGTTCAAATGTGTTCTTTATCCCTCTGGCATTATTATAACTCATAAATAATGAAAGGACAATTATGACTTGAGAAGTAAATCCTGGCTATTATATACTCCATATAGAGATACTAGACTCTCAGACATTTAAAACTGAACATTTCTGAAGCAGGTTTTTAAAAATTGAATGGGGCATGGTAGTGGATTCCTTTAATCTCTGCAATCAGGACGGAGAAGCAAGAGGATCTCTCTTGAATCAGAGACCAGCCTGATCTATACTCTAGGTCACCCACAGCTACCTAATGAAACCTGTCTCAAAAATTATTGGAAAGATATCTGTCTCATTACTTTTATTTTAAAATTGCTGGCTGGGCGGTGGTGGCGCTCGCCTTTAATCCCAGCAGTTGGGAGGCAGAGGCAGGTGGATTTCTGAGTTCGAGGCCAGCCTGGTCTACAGAGTGAGTTCCAGGACAGCCAGGACTACACAGAGAAACCCTGTCTTGAAAAACTAAATAAATAAATAAATAAATAAATAATAAAATTGCTAAGGGTCTGGGGAGATAGTGCAGTAGTTTAGAGCAGTTGTTCTTGCAAAGGAACCTGGTTCTATTTCTGCCACCCATGTCGTGGCTTACAACTGTAACTGCAGTTCCTGGGGACCTGGCCTCTGAGGGAACCAGGCACACACATGCAGCAAAGCATGCATGCAACATGAAATAAAAAGCATACCGTGATTGCTGGATCTGTAGGCTCATCCAGAATTAGAATAATAGTATTCTTGTTTTCTGGTGTCCAGTGGTTCTACTCTTTTTTTATTACTATAATTTATTTATTTTGTGTGTGATGAGGAGTGTATAGGTCAGGGACAGCTCAGCGAGTCAGACTAACCCCTACCATGTAGGTAATGGGCATAGAACGCAGGTCCTCAGGCTTGGTGACAAGTGCCTTTATCCCCTGAACCATCCTGACAGCCTCTGGTTCCATTTTATCCTTTCTTTCCTGTGATGAAAGTTGTCCACAGCAGAACTTCCAGAATCATCAAGTGAGACTAAGAGCTGACACTCTTGGCCAGGCATTGCTCTAAGAGGCATATATGCATTATCTGATTTTACTCTTCTCAGCACCCTTATGAAATACAATTAGCCCCACTTTACAGGTAAAAAACTGAAACTCAGACAGTTTGAGGTCACAGTTTGTGTGTGGCAGAGGTGGGAACTCTTCAGATAGGTTACTTCTCAGAGCTATTGGTAGACTATGAAAGAGAGTCATTGTTTAATCCTTCAAGGTTAAAAGAACAAATAGAGTGAATCCTTTAAATTAATTTTTGTTCCTGGTTGTTTTGTATGTATGAAGCCCTGGTCTTTTGCCTTTGATGCCTGTCCCATTTCACTGGACTGATTGATAGTAAATCAGGGTACCACTGAGGGACACTGAAAGGGTTTTTTTTTTTTTTTTTTGCTGTTGTTGTTTTGTTTTTGTTTTTTTCAAGACAGGGTTTCTCTGTGTAGTCCTGGCTGTCCTGGAACTCACTCTGTAGACCAGGCTGGCCTGGAACTCAGAAATCTGCCTGCCTCTGCCTGCCAAGTGCTCGGATTAAAGGTGCGCCACCCCCACCCGGCCTGAAAGGTTTTTCTTCCTTCAAAAGCTGCTATAGGGGGTGCCTGCAGCACCTTTTTGAAGATGCAGCTTGCTGGGCAGTGGTGTCGCAGGCCTTTAATCCCAACACTTGGGAGGCAGAGGCAGGTGGATTTCTGAATTTGAGGCCAGACTGGTCTACAGAATGAGTTCTAGGACAGCCAAGACTATACAGAGAAACCCTGTCTTGAAAAACAAACAAAAAAAAAAAAAAAGAAAGAAAGAAAGAAAGAAAGAAAGAAAGAAAGAAAGAAAGAAAAAGAAAGAGGAGGAGTAGGAAGAAGAAGGAGAAAGTGAATTCTGGTTGGAATGCAGATGTTCTGCCTCGTAGAGATTATATATAAAGCCAGATGTAACCTGTAGGCTTAACCAGCTAGGACACTACACCAGAAAGTGACAAATGTGAGCAGAAAGGAATTTTCTTTCCCTATAAGTAAGAAGCTCTTACAGTTGAACTCTTCCTGAGAAACTGGAAGAAATTCCTGAGACTCAAGATGCCCTCACAAAGTCTACTTTGCATCTGTCTAAACCCAGGTTTAGGCTGAAGATACTGGAGTTGTAAACAGCCAGACTAGATTCGTTCAAGAATTCATAGTTGTTTTCTTACTGTTAGCACTTCCAGGCAGGTCAGCTTGCAGAGGAGGTCACAGACACTTGTCTGAGATGAAGTTACTTGGCACAAGCTTGATGTATAGGAGTGATATGTAGCCTAGGCTGGCTCCAGGAAGCTGTGGGAGTTGCTGTTTAGGGAGGGCAGCTAGGTTGCTCAGAGCCCTTAGATTGATGCACACCCCAAAGGAGGTAGCTGTCTTAGTGTGGTTTTCTATTGCTATAATAAAAACCATGATCAAAAGCAACTTGAGGAAGAAAGGATTTATTTTATCTTACAGCTCATAGTCCATCATTAAAGGAAGGCTGGGCAGGAGCCTGGAGGCAGGAACCTGGAGGCAGGAGCTGAGGCAGAGGCCATGGAGTGATGCTTCTTACTGACTTGCTCAGTTGGCTTTCTTATACACACTTGCTCTGGGGTGGCACTGTCTCCAGAAGGCTGGGTCCTTCAACCTCAATCATTAAACAAGAGAACATGCACCACATAAGTTTATCTATAGTCCAGTCTAATGGGGCATTTTCTCAATTGAGGCTATTCTCAGATACTAGCTGTGTCACATCAAGCACAGACAGACAAACTGTAACTGGCACAGGGTAATATTTTTTGTCATGTCTGGATGAGCTCTCTAAGAAGAGGCACTGTGCTACTGTTGTGCAGATCAGAGTATGGTTTGGTTTATGTTTTTTCTTCTGTTTCAAACATTTTGGCAGGGCGGTAGTGGTACAAGCCTTTAATCCCAGCACTTGGGAGGCAGAGGCAGGTGGATTTCTGAGTTGAGGCCAGCCTGATCTACAGAGTGAGTTCCATAACAGCCAGGGCTACACAGAGAAACCCTGTCTCGAAAAACCAAAAAAAAAAAAAAAAAAAAAAAAAAGTTTATTTTAGTTTGTGTGTATGAATGTTTGCTTGAAAGTATGTATGTGCAATATGTGTGTGTCTAGTACCCTCAGAGGCTAGAAGACAGTGTCTGAAGTTTTGGACAGTCGTGAGCTCCCTTGTGAGTGATAGGAACCAAATTCTGGGCCTTTATAAGAGAGCTTTTAACTGCTGGCTCTAGCCTCTCAATATTCTTTCTTTTCTTTTTCTTTTTGGGTTCTTTTTTAGACAGGGCTTCTCTGTGTGGTTCTCCCTGGCTGTCTTGGAACTCACTTTGCAGACTAGGCTGGCCTCAAACTCACGTAGACCTGCCTGCCAAGTACAGGTGGCATGTGCCACCACTGTCTGCCTGCGTTGCTTTTCTTTTTTCTTTTTTCTTTTTCCTTCCTTCCTTCCTTCCTTCCTTCCTTCCTTCCTTCCTTCCTTCCTTCTTTCCTCCCTCCCTCCCTCCCTCCCTCCCTCCCTCCCTCCCTCCCTCCCTTCCTTCCTTCCTTCCTTCAGAGACAGGATATCACTAAGTATGTAAGTATGAAGTCCTGGCTTGTCTGCAACTTGTTACATAGACCAGGCTAGTCTCATAGAGTCACAGAGATACACTGGTACCTATCTTCCCTGTGCTGGGGTTAAAGAGACCCCCACCACCCCTTGCTTTTTGTCTTTTCCTTTTTTTAGATTCAGTACTATGAACTGAGTCTAGGGTCTTATACATGTCAGGCAAATATGCTACCACTGCAGTCTATTCTTTTTTTGTTGTTGTTTTTGTTTTGTTTTGTTTTTGTTTTTTGAGACAGGGTTTCTCTGTGTATCCCTGGCTGTCCTGGCACTCGCTCTGTAGACCAGGCTGGCCTGGAACTCAGAAATCCCCTGCCTCTGCCTCCCAAGTGCTGGGATTAAAGGCGTGCACCATCACCGCCTGGCTACTGCAGTCTATTCTTAGCAAGGTTTAATTTTTTATTTTGAGACAGGTCTTTCTGGTTTGTGCAGGCTGGCCTTGAATCCACTACATAGCCTAGTCAAGCCTTGCACTTGAGATCCTTCTGCTTCAGCCTCCTCAGTAGCCTGCTTTTGTAGAATGCTGGAAACTGTGGGTTCATTTCCCATTAAGCAAAAAAGAAACCATTGTTAAAGTCCCCTTATGACACCTAAACAGTTAATAGCCCCTTAATTATCATCAAATGTGCAGTTAGTGTTCAGAATTCCTCCAACAGCCGCAATTCTTTTAAACAGTTGGCTTGAATGAAGCAAGATCCAAACAAGGCCCACACATCACATTTCTTTGAAGTAGTAAGTCTCTCTGTCTTTTTTAGTAATGATTTTAATTAAAGTACCATATATAGAGAGTGGTATATAAATCCTTAAGTGTACAGCTTGTTTTTTTTCTTTGAGTGAATATGTATGCACCATCACCCAGCCTGTGAAATAGAGCATCACCCGGAGGCTCGTAGTAAATAGTTTAGCTGCAGTTGGCGCTTCTCTGTGACTAGTGTTGAGCGTGTGTACACACATAAACATGCATGTTTGTTTTGCTGTTAGCACATGCTCATTTTCTCTTGTGAAGTCTTTTATTTACTGCCTACCCCCACCCCCACTTTTTTCTGTGTTTTTATTCTTTCTTTTTTTGAGACAGGATCTTACTACATAGCTCTGGCTGGCTTGGAACACGGTATGTAGTATAGGCTGTGGACTCTGAGACCCTTCTGCCCTTGCCTCCCAGGTGCTGGGATTAAAGGGGTGTGCCACCATGTCCAGCCCTTATTCCTGCCCTTTTAAAACTGTTACCTTATGAGTCTTATTAACTTATGAAGTTAAAAAATGCGTATTATTTTATTTTATGTTTATGAGTGTTCTGTCTTCATGAATGTCAGGGCACCACGTATGTGCTTGGTATCCACAAAAGGTGGAAGAGGGTGCTGGATCTCCTAGGACTGAAGGTACAAACTTCATGTCAGTACTGGGGATCCAACCCAGGTCATCTGGAGGAGCAGTGCACACTCCCCCTGATTTGTGTGTGGTTCTTTTTCTGTTCTTTTTCTGTTTTCTTTCTTTCTTTCTTTCTTTCTTTCTTTCTTTCTTTCTCTCTCTCTCTCTCTCTCTCTCTTTCTTCTTTCTTTCTTTCTTTCTTTCTTTCTTTCTTTCTTTCTTTCTTTCTTTCTTTCTTGGTTTTTCGAGACAGGGTTTCTCTGTGTAGTCCTGGCTGTCCTGGAACTCACTCTGTAGACCAGGCTGGTCTCAAACTCAGAGATCTCCCAAGTGCTGGGATTAAAGGTGTGCACCACCACTGCCTGGCTTTTTCTTTTTTTTTAAAGCAAGGTCTTATGTGGCCCATGCTGGTCTTTAACTTCCAGTGTAACTAAGGATGACTTTGAATTCCTGATCTCCCTGTCTCCGTTTCTTGCATACTAGGAGTAGTGCTAGAATTGCAGGAGTTTACCACTTTTCTGGTTTTGGCTGGTGCTGGGATCTAACCCACTGCATACTAGAAGAAATGGACGACAGCCCTGTACCGGGAGTTCTTTGTATATTCTGGGTTTGAGTACTTTTGTAGATTTCCTCTCCCATAGTGTGACTTGCTTTCACTTTTAATGATCTCTTGATGAATTCTTAATTAAGTTCAGTTAATCTCTTGTTCCTATAATTTTTTTTTTTTTTTTATGTTTCACTCTAGAAGATATTGCTGTGTCCTCAAAGGTACGAGGGCAGCCTACTACAGTGTCCTCTGGGCTCAGTGTTTTCTCCTTTTTTGTCTGCATCCTTTATGGACTAACTTTTTTGGGGAGCAGGAGTAGGTGTGAGTTAGAAACTCTACAGTTCCAACTGAACATACCATACTTTTAGAGAAATCTTTGCCCAGTGTCTTTCAGTGCAGTCACTGTCATAAACTAGGGGCCAGCACATGCTTGAGCATGCTTCTAAATACTTCTTTATTTCACGGGTATGCTCTTGTATTTTGGCAGTCACTGGCAGAAGTCTATGCCCTGCTATTCTGACCCAGTGGCTATAGTTGTCTTAAGTTTTGCACCTAGCAGCGTGGGTCTCTCCACTGGTTTTCCTTTAAGATTGTCTTGGTTATTCTTCGTCCTTTGTGTTTCCTATGAAATATAAAATCGCCTTGTTAAATTATCACAAAAAGATGTTTGGATTTGATTGCAACTGTAATAATACATCTGTAGGTCAATTTGGGGTAAACAGGTTTCTTTATAATGTTGAATCTTTATTTAAGAATATGGAAGGTGTCATAGCACAGGCCTTTAATCTCAGCACTCAGGGGACAGAAGCAGACAGATCTCTTGAGTTTGAGGTCAGCCTGGTCTATGGAGCGAGTTCCAGGACAGCCAGGGCTACACAGAGAAACCCTGTCTTCAAAACCCCACCTCCACCACCAACAGCACCTCCACCACCACCAGCACCTCCATCACCACCAGCACCTCCACCACCACCAGCACCTCCATCACCACCAGCACCTCCACCACCACCAGCACCTCCACCACCACCAGCACCTCCATCACCACCACCCCCACCACCAGCACCTCCACCACCGCTACCATCACCACCACCCCCTCCACCATTACCACTTCCACCATCACTCTGTCACCTCCACCCCACCACCCTGCCAAAAGAATATGGACTATTTCTCTGCTTTTATTGTTTTCTTTCTCCTTTTGTTTGTCTTCCTCATTTTTCTTTGTTTTTATTTTTTGACTGAGTATTACTATACAGCCATGCTCTCAGGTGCCAGGATTTCAAGGATGTATCCCTACGCCCTGCTCTTTTATTTATTATTGTTTGTATAGAAGAGGGACATACATAGGCATGCCATGATGTGCATGTGGAGGTCAGAGGAAAAGTTATGTAAACTAATTCTCCCCTTCCACCTTTCTGTGGGTTACAAGAATTAAACTCAGGCCATTGGACTTTGGGGATGAGCAGCTGAGCCGTTCTGCTAATCTCATGCCTACTCTTCTCCTGAGTGTTTTGTGACTTTTCTGTACAGGAATCTCACATCTTTTGCTGGATTTATTCCTATTTACTGGTTAAATGGTATCCTATTGGATGTTCATTTTCTTTCCCTGTCTCAGTGCTAGGCTCTGGACAGGCATCTCTTCATCAGGATACATTAAAAGCCTGTGTCAGACCTGGGTTTTAATCTTGACTGAGTGTATTTCAACAGTTTGTAATTGTTTCCCACCACCAGTCTTCAGTGCAGCTGGTGCCTGATTCTTCTCAAAGCTTCAGCCTTCAATTCACCCTTTAACGAGATTGAGAGGAGAGACACTGGAGTCTGTTGAGGATTGTGGAGGACTGTGGTGGGCCAAGTGCATCCTGAGGGAGCTGGAGCTAGGCTAAACCCACCTGACCCAGGTCAAGTTTTAAGGAAGGGAGAATGGCCGGGCGGTGGTGCGCCTTAGCTTTTCTAAGGTGCAGTTTCTGCCTCCATTTAAAAAAAAAAAATGAAGCTGGGCAGTGGTGGCGCATGCCTTTAATCCCAGCACTTGGGAGGCAGAGGCAGGCGGATTTCTGAGTTCCAGGCCAGCCTGGTCTACAGAGTGAGTTCCAGGACAAGCCAGGGCTACACAGAGAAACCCTGTCTCAAAAAAACCAAAAAAAAAAAAAACAAAAAAAAAAAAAAAAAAAAAAAAAAAAGCAAGCCAATGTCCTTCTTCCTTCTGTAGTACTATGCAAAGGGATATCGAACAGCTTATATCCTGAGTGTTCTGAATTTACCACTGAGACAGCCAACCTTTCACCTGTGCCCTCCCACTCTTTCTCATGAAGTAGGTGTACTTCCGGAAGACCAAAAAAAGACAGAAGTCCACACACCGTAGGCTAGAAGAAGACAGACACTGGTGACACACACTATGACATTCTCCCTTTCTTTTTCTTTTTCTTTTTCTTTTTCTTTTTTCTTTTTTGTTTTTGTTTTGTTTTGTTTTGCTTTCAACACTGACTGAAGTTGGATGGAGAGTTGGGTGGACAGAAGACTCCATTTGGCAAATGCCTGCAAGGTCAAGAAAGACATGAAGCACAGGCGAGGTAATCCTCGCTTAATTGTTAGGTCAAATTGACAGAAGTGTAACATCCATTGATTTATCAGTTTTGTCACCTTAAGATTTCCTTGAACTAACTGGAAGCCTGACTTCTGGTCTTTTGTTTCTCCGAGGTTACAAGCATGTCTATATTTAGATCAATAGTCACGCTTCTGTGGTGATGGACCAGTGTGTGCCTCCAGAAATGGCTGTGAGCTGAAACCGCATGTGTGTCCTTAGCAGAGAAGTCATCAGCTCTGTAGGTCTGGCATAGCCTCACTAGAGGGACTGCTGCACAGACTCGCTTAGTAAGCAGATAAACAAGCTTTGTTCTTGGCACATAGTTGGCCACTTAGGCCAGTATCCACCAGCTCACGGAAGCCAGGGGCTCCGTCCCACTGTATCACAACAGAATAGACCTAGAGATTCAGAGCCTTTTATTTTGAGGAAAACATCAAAGTTTCTCCCACTGACACAAACCAGATACTGGATTTCTTTCACCGTATCCTCTCGTTCCCTCCCACACGTCATGTGTCACTGAACTCTGTTGATTTGCCTCCTTTTCCGCTCTTGATCCAGCTCTTCTCTCCTGTCAGCATTGCCATTAATATTTCACATGTTTTTGCTAATTTGGATTAGACAACAGCCTCCTAAATGTTTTGTGCTTTTTTCTAATCAGTTGCCTTTACTGCTACCAAAATCATCATAATAAGGAATAAAACAGTGTCACTTGGAACTATTTGGATGGTTGTCCATACATATAAGCCACAACTCAATGTCCAGAGTCTTAGAAGTTGGCCCCTTTTTGATGCCCTCTGCCCCTCACACCAGCTCCACCAGACCTTCTGGGCCTGCGCTTTCAAAGTTTGTGCATCTACTGTGATTTTTCTCACCTGAGTTCTAAATTTCCATGGAGGTTGTCCTCAGAATCATCTTGGGAAGAAGCAGTTCTCTTACCCTACCAAGGTCTGCCTTTGAGGAAGGCCTTACTGCAGTCTCAGTCCACCACAGGGACCTTGCAGACATTTGCCAAATGGGAGTCTTCTGTCCACCCAACTCTCCATCCAACTTCAGTCAATGTTGAAAGCACTTGCCTTATATCTTAGGTGCTGTTCTAGTCCCTGGAAATATGTGTTGAATAAGACAGTCTCTGAGTTCCTATGGAGCTTATATTTTTATAAGCTCATATCACATTCATATCATTGTAAATGCTCATTTTAGATTCTGTCTTCTAAGGAAGACCCAAAATAAAGAAGAAAGAAACAGGAAATACATCACATGGTGTGTGGCACTAAGCCGAGACTTTAAGTTGGGTCCCATGACGCACATGTTTTGCGTTGGATGGTTAGGTAGGGCCTCTCTGAGCAGCCTCCTGAAGGCTGAGATCTGCATCAGCTGCTTTCAAGATCAGGTTAGAGAACATGCGGGGCAGAGGGGGAGGACCACACAGAGGCTTTAGAGAAAGCACAACCCAGCTTTTAGAACAAGCACCCTAGTTACCCAAAAGACAGGCAGGAACAGAGCAGAGTGAGAAAATGCCTCTGGGCATTGAGAAGTGAACTCGTGGACTGCACTTGGTTTGGGGACGAAGGGTAACCATTCTTTAAAACATTGCATTCTTGCTGGCAGCTGCTAATACCAAGATAAAAAGATCCTGTTGTTCCTAACTGATGCACAAAGCTCTCAGGAATGAGTGTGCCACGCGCCCGCTTCTTCCTGTCACCTACAGTTATCATGTCAGAAAGGCCCAGGTGAAGAAGCCACCTGATTATAATTCACAAGAGAGCTGGGTGGTGGTGGCGCATGCCTTTAATCCTAGCACTTGGAGGCAGAGGCAGGCAAGGCCAGCCTGGTCTACAGAGTGAGTTCCAGGACAGCCAGGGCTACACAGAGAAACCCTGTCTCGAAAAACCAAAAAAAAAAAAAATTCACATCAGTTTTCATCATTCTTTGGGCCTTTATTTTGCCTAAGATCCATGATTAATAAAACCACAAGAAAACAAATACTTTCCTTTGTTCTGCTTATTGTATCTGCTCCAGTGAGAAATCTCCATTTTAATACTTCTATTTCCTTCCTACGTTCTTTGTAAAACAGGGAATCATTTCCTCCATCCAGTTCACTTGTGTGCGGGCCAAGCCATGTGCTTAATACCCATATCTCCATGGGCTTTGTCTGGATCTCAGGTCACATGAGCCTCTCCTCTCCTAGTGTAATTGGCCCCTGACAGAAGTCACTAAGTGACAGAGACAAAGGATGACACTCATGGCAGGTGGGCTGACATGAGCTGCCAACCAGGAGGCCCAGCTGGGGGCTGTTGGTCAGATTTGCTCTGACTCACATTCCTTTGAATCTGTAGAATTGGCCTCAAAACGGCCAGAAGGGTCTACACATGGGAGGAGGTCTATACTCAGAGCGGTGTGCTGATGGGCGGTGGGCATCCTCCAGATCTGACTGATGAAAGTGCGTGTGTCCCTGTTGTCCTGCTAACCAAGTGTTTGCCACACCAGGCCATGTCTCTGCTGTGGTGCAGGGCCCAGGTTTTGCTTCTCTTCCCTTCTCCCACAGTCCTAGATTGACTTATGGGAACTGATGTCCTCAAAAGATTTGTTCATTCAAACTTGATAGTGATTAAGGATTGAAAGGCATTTTGGACTTGTAAACTTTTGAGACAAGGCAGTTGAGGTACAAAACAATGATGTGTCTTGCTCAGGGGAAGCGTGGGCTGGTATCAGAGCTGGATCTACCAGTCTTAGGCTCTTAGTTTCCAGGGAGGTGGTTCTGTTTCCACTCATAGTGCTGCCAGCCTGCAACAGAGTAGTGAGCAGATGAAAACAGCCGGAATCCACATGAACAAGTAGGCATGGTGGGGTGGGGCGGGAGGCGGGGCGGGAGGCGGGTGGTGTCATACTTACAACCTCAACAGGATAAGGGACGATAAAGAGTTCAAGGTTATTCTTGGCTTTGTCGTGAGTTTGAGACCAACTTCAGCTACTTGAGACAGTCTCTCTCTGTCAAAAAAAGAAAAAAAAAGAATTTGGGTTTCTGGTTTTTCTCATCAAAGACGAGTACAAATTTCTGCAAGGTCAATGACTGATGTAACAGAGGCTCTTAACAGGTGATGTATGCTTCTGTTCACCTCAATCTCCACTACTCCCTGTTGCCTCAGAATGACTGTCAACTGGTATTTGTGGCTAAGCTTTTGTATTTCTGATGGCCAGAGTAAAAAGAAAGTGATCCATTTCTTCATCGTGTGTCTATTAAATGTGGGCTAGCTACATTTCGAGAAGAAGTGGATATTTTAGGAAGCACAGCGTTTAGTGGCTAGAAGAACATAGGGTATTTAGGGTACTGGTGTGAGTACAGCTATCAAGCACCTATAGGTGCTGGAAGTTCTGACTGTCATTAATCCACATGGCACTATGATCAGAAGAGAGAATCTGAGCACTTATGTATTTTCATTGTGAGGTTCTTGACAAGTTTTGCGAGCTTTTTTCGTAGCATGGGAGAAAGAAGAGGAATGGAACAAGGGAGAATCGAGGCCTTCTCCTCTGCCTCTTGTTCCAGGCTGTTAAGACCTGAAGTCAGTTCATTCAGACCCTGGATAGACAGGGCTATCCAGAAGATGGCGTAGTGAGCATCAGAATTTAGATAGGATCGGCTCAAGCTGTTCTATTGTGATCCAGCCAAAATCACAAGGAAAGTGTCAAAAGGAATGCACTGTACTACTCTGAGAAGCAAAGGGCACCTGAACTGTCCAGCTGACATGGCTCCTGGAATAAAAAATGCTTTGCTCTGCCCATCCAAATCTAAATACTGATGTTTATGGGCCAGTTTTTATGGGTAAGGGTTCCCCTTCCCCCCATCTCTGCTTCTATCTTTCCTTTAACTCCTCCAACTAACATCTCTTTATAAAAGCCAGGGGGCTCTGTAAAGTTAACAATAATCCAACTGCATGGTATTGAATGGAATCAAAATGTACTGAGCCACATGGGGAGAAGGTAAGTTACCCTCTCCTCCCCACTGGTGTAGTTGGTTTGCTCTTCTCCTGGCAGGTCAGGGAAGCTCAAGCAGAGACCTACTAAGGAACGCATCCTTCTACCTCGCTGTTGTTTGCAGGGCAATCGGCACAACAATTTGTCACCACCTCAGAAGCTGTTTGGCTGTAGGTGAGGAAAGCCACCTGCCCATGTGGGAGGGATAAGTGAGCTGAGCATTTAGCCTGACCTTCTTGTGTGCCAGGCGGCGTCTGATGCAGGAAGTGCTGTTTTTGTATGTTCACCTCAGCAATTTCCTGACTCACTCCCTAGAAGGGACACGCCCCATGGCCCTGCAGAGGGAACTTTGGAGGTTGCAAAGCTAGCCTTTGCCTGGCTGACCATGGGGTGTGTAGGTGGGGTCATTTAAGGAAGGAGGATTAGCAGAGGATGGAGCTATTGTCATTAGGATGCCACACGTGACAAAACTCAACATGACCGCCCACCTCTTGGGTGATTCACAGGCCTGAAGCATGAGTAACTTAGAGGGTGGGCAAGCAGGTATTTGATTCAGTAGGGTGGGGCTGAATCCCCATCCTCTCCCCTCAGCACCCACTTCTCCCTTTCCAAAGGATCTGGAAGCCTGGAGGTTTCAGGTCCAGGTGAACTTGTGAGTCTCTCTTGGTCTGTGGAACCCTTGTCATTTGAATGGTTCAATGAAGTGGCACTTGTGACTGAAAGAGGCTTTTCAGAGGTCTGGATAGTCTTCAACTTTCCAGGCATCTAGCTGGCTCAGTATTATCCAGGGGTTACTAAGCAGTTGAAACAGTGGCCAACAAGGGGGACAGCTGGATTGGCTCCACCTCGAACACAGTCTCAGCACCCACCGTCAGGACTGGAGTGGGGGTGACATTACAAGAGGTTTTTCTCACACGTCACACACTACATGTGATAGCATAAAGGGGGAGGGAATCCTTGTTGCCATTCCTCTGCAAGCCACATCAAAGCAACAGCTACTGTCCTGCATGGTAAGTTACTGTCCACCCAAAGTACAAGGATCATCTCTTTTACATCGTTCCATGAAGCACTGGCTTGTACATTATGTGTGGGACATCAAGCATCCTGTGTAATCCTATTTGACTGTGAATAGAACCTATGTTTTAATAATAACCAGCATTTTTACTATGTGTATGACATCAAAGATGTGTCATTTTAAATTATGTATATAGCTTTTAAAATGTGCAGTGACTAAAATAATTATGGTTGCTTCATGCGGCCTATATAGGATATGCCAGTTTAACAGATACGGATTCTCAACTCCCATAAAAAGGTCACCTTAACTTGCCTGTCAGGAAGCATGGAAGTCACATCTCAAGTAGGACAGGAATGATCATTGCCTGAGAAGGGCAGGACTCTTCTTACATCCTCCCTCCCATCCCACCAGCCCCTGCCCCTGCCCCTGCCACAGGCATATGGAGAAGAAAGTCTTGCCGCAGTATGTAATGGGTCTGAGTATGTAATGAGTTCTGTGTGAATCTTTCCATCATCCCAGGTCCAGAAATGCGACGTAGTCTAAGGAACCCCCTAGACAAATGCTCACGGGGACGCCATAGAATGATTTGTCTGCCTCTTTGAGACATTTCTGTTGTTCTCCGCTAGGGCCCATTGTGCCCTCCCAGGATGAGGTCTCTCATGCTGGACCTTCTCTGTGTCCTGTCCCCCTTTGGATGCTGGCAATCTAAGCTTGCTCCCAGGAGTCTCTCTGTATCCCACAAGGTGTCAGCTCCATAGAGCAGGGTACCCCTGGCTAGTCAGGAGGAGCAAGGAAGAACAGCAGTGTAACTCCCTTGGAACAGCAGCCTGAGAGTTGTGAATGGGGTATCCCGGTGCTCCCTGCAGGAGTTGCCACTTCTCTCCCAGAATCTGGAGATGGCAGCCTGGGCCTGGACAGGAAGTGTGTCAACTAGGAAGTGGCAAGAGCTGGTGTTCTGCTTACACAGAGCTCTGTCTACCCAGAACTAGATGTTCCTCCTGAAACAGGATGGTATGTCCAAGCCCTGTTCCACAGCCTTGGGCCGGAAAGGTCTTGACTTAGAGAAGCAGCCTTACAGTGACAGGAAGGCTACCCACGTTTGTGTTTCTCACAGAGACTTGACAGCTTTAAACACTTCTCTAGAGACCCAAGGGAGGCCAGCTGAGTGTGTGTGTGCATGGCCTGTCACTCAAGGGTTTTCCAGAGGATCACTCTTCTAGACTACCTCTAAGCCAGCGGGTGAGACACTGGACCAAAGGGCCAAAGCAGCTGCCTGGGGAGGAGTCACCGCAAGGTCTGTGGACACTGTCCCTCTTGTAACTTTCCAGTGCTCCAGGATTCCAGCTGGCAGTTCTGACGCCTGGTGGTCATTTCAAAAACTGCACTCTGGAAGAATTGTCCATTTTTATTGTTTTTAGCTGCTTTAGCTTTCTGCTTCCAAAGTTCAATATAAATAAGATGGAGCGTATACATTAGCAGTTATCACTGTTACTAAACGAATTATTGTAAGTACAATTCTTACAAATGCAATCAACAAAATATACTTTTGTGGAAGATTCTGGAAAGATAAACCAGAAACTGTTATGGTCTCCAGGGAGCACTGCTGTGGGACGGAGAAAGATTCATTTTGCTTTATACATGTGCTTCTTTCTGAAATATATTTTAATTATTTTTCAGTTTTAAAAATTTTCTCTTAGTGCTGGGCATGGTGGCACACCCCTTTAATCCCAGTACTGTGGAGGCAGTGGATCTCTGTGAGTTCAAGTCCAGCCTGGTCTACAAAGTGAGTCCAGGACAGCCAGGGCTACACAGAGAAACCCTGTCTCAAAAAGTGTTTGTGTGTGTGTGTGTGTGTGTGTGTATGTATGTATTTTTTTTAGTTTTATTATTTCATGTTTGTGGGTATTCTGTCTGCATGGAGTCGTGTGCACTGCATGCATGCCTGGTGCCTGTGGAAGTCAGGAGAGAGCATCAGATCCCCAGGAACTGGAGGTACCCATGCTTGTGAGTGCTGGGGTGCTGAGGATTCACCCCAATCCTCTGCAAGAACAGCCAGTGCTCTTAACGACTGAACCATCATTCTGGCCCCCGATCTTTAGGTTTTTTTTTTTTTTTGTTTTTTTTTTTTGGTCAAAGTCTCTCTCCATAACTCTGGGTGTCCTGAACCCACTCTGTAGTCCAGGCTGGGCTCAAACTCAGAGAGCTGTCTGCCTCTGCCTCTGCCTCCTGAGTACTGGGATTCCAAGTGTGTGCCACCGCACCCAGCTAACATCATTTTAGTCAAAGGTAGGTAATTACAGTTAAGAGCTGATCCAAAGTCTAGGATTGTTCCTCCCAGGTCTCCAGGTTTTGTGCTCAGAAGCCTCTGGAGTATTTAAGGGAACAAAGTAGGGCTGAATCTACTGTGGTCTCATTCACTAACAGCAGCAGTGCATTGCAGAGCTGAACAGGACAAAGCAGCTCTGGGGAGTCCTGGGGTCAGAGAGCCAACAAGAAACTCTTCATTCTTGAATAGGTCCTCCCACCACCATCCTCCATGATATCTCACCTGTATGAGTATGTGGACACATTAATTGTTTTTAAGAACATGGCCATAGATAGGAAGGCTTCTTTCTTTTTCTGCCCATAGCAGAAACAGGGTAGCTTTGTATGCTCACAGCCCACTCGCTGCACGTGTTCAGAGAAGGTGAAGGCATTTGAGGCTGAGCATCAGTGCAGGCTCCAAGGGCTAGTTCTCACCACCGTCCTGAAGGCCAGGCCATAGCACAGCAGAGATGCTGTTTTTGCAGTATATAGCTCTTCAGAGAAGGAGAAGCCTTAGCATCCAAAGATGGGGGGTCCTCATCCTGGCACTGCCCAGAACTGTGCTGTTTCAGATCCTACCTGTTTCTGAGCCTGCCCTGTCTCAGGCTCCAATCAGCAGGCCTGGTGGAGGAGTGGTCTCTGCTCCCTCCTTACTTGCAGCCTGCCTCCTTAGGTGATCAAGCACTCCCTTCCTAGCTTCCTACTGCCACTAGGACAGAACTTCTGCAGCTATCATGTGACCTTGAAGATGGAAATTACATGCCAGAGAAGATGAAGACAGAGACCCAGATAACTTCAAAGAGCCAACCAAATGGCACCTAACTCCTGGTTCCTGTGAAGAGAGTAAATTCTTGCATGTAAAAAAAAAAACAGCTAGATTTTTTTTCCTATTGCATGCAGCTGAACACATTATAACAGACAATGCGGTAGCTGAGTGTTTTTCTGTTCTCATCTATACTCTCAAAAGAGCAGAAATAATTTGACTTATGACTGAAGTCTCTGCCGGGGCCTTCTTTCTGGTGGAGCTCTGCACACACTGTAAAATCTGTATGTGCTAGCTTTCTTACAGTTACTGAATTTGAAGTCTTTCTTGGGATGGGAATGGGGTGAAGCTGGACTTTGACTAGCTGTTTAAACATGGAGGCAGGATGAAGAGGGCTGTTAAGGATTCAGAGTGAGGAGACAGGCTGCTCTTACTGCCTTTGTGAAATGCACATTTGGAGTCTGCAAAGCCCCGGTGAGGAGCTCAGAGAAGCAGGGTGGGAACATGCCTTTGGTTCAGTTTCCTAGCACATCCTGGATGGCAAGAGGAGGTGAAGTTAGAATCACATGGTCTTGATCCTGGAGCCACCCTTTAGAGTTATTGCTGACAGGCAGCAAACTATACATGCTTAAAGTATATAATCTGACATTTTCCTTATGTATATGGGGACATATCACTATAGCCAATAAAGTGTTCATACCCATCAGTCCCAAAAGTTTACCTAAGCCTCTTGTAATACATCACCCTACCTTTGGCAACTAGTGGATGGCTGCCCTCTGTGACTAGGAACTAACGTGCATTTTTTTTTTAATTTTTTGAGATTATAATTACATCATTTCCCCCTTTCCTTTCTTCCCTCCAAACCCTCCCATACCCCTCACCTTGCTCTCTTTCAAATTCATGGTCTCTTTTTCTATAATTGTAGTTACATTGTGTGTGTGTGTGTGTGTGTGTGTGTGTGTGTGTGTGTGTGTGTGT
>JANHMN010000015.1:67701671-67720761 GCA_030674055.1 Rhabdomys pumilio
AAGACACACTTGTCAGTGCAGCTAGAGACAGATGTGGTTCTCCAACACTCCGGCTGCCTCCAGGTCCTGGGGCCCTGGCATGGTTATTAGGAACAGTGTGGGGATAGCTATTCTCTCAGAGGAGGGAGCTGCAGGTGCTCGTCCGAATGTATTGATGGATCATTCAGAAATACTCAGACTTGGTGATGCAGTTCTTGGTTGTCAACTTGGCTCCATTTGGCTGGATAACTAAAACCCAAGAAGCTGGATACACCCATGAGGGATTTTTGTTAATTAAATTATTTAAAGAGGGAAGACTTACCTTTAACCTAGATTTTGTTGTTGTTTGTTGTTGTTGAGTTAGGGTTTCTCTGTGTAGCCTTGGCTGTCCCAGAACTAGCTCTGTAGAGCAGGCTGGCCTTGAATTCACAGAAATTCACTTGCCTCTGTCTCCCAAGTGCTGGGACAAAAGGCATGCAGCACCACTGCCTGGCTAAACTCAGATCTTTTCAGGTAGGACAATACATCTTAATTCTTGTTAGTAAGTCCATTCTTTCCCGTGTCTTAGAGCCTACTTCTTTGGGATTCCAGCATATATTGTAGACTAGCTGAGACATCTAGCTTCATGGACTGAACAACTACTGGCTTCTGGGACTTTCTGTGGGTAGGCAGCCATTGTTGAACTTGCTGGACCACAGTCTGACCTACTCCAGTACATTCTCTCTCTAATAGGCTGTTCCTCTAGAGAACCCTAACTAATACAGACTGCCAAGAAAAGCTTCGACATTTCTCTTGAACCTGGAATAATATGGATAATAGCATTACCATTTGGTCTTGGAGTCCTTAACTGGCTATGCCTGTGTCAAAATACACATTCACTTAGGGCTCACTCATTCAGAGCTTCCCCCACCTCCTACTTAAGGGTTCTTTGGAAAGTCAGTTGTGTTGGAAGGTGTTTTGCTGGAGAAAACACATGAAGGAGTGTTTTCCTGAAGCAGACAAGGTGAGAGGCTGAGGCAGACTTGTGAAGAAAGACGTTTAGCTGAAGCAGACACAGGTGAAAGGATATTCTGCTGAAGTAAGCACGTGAAAGGACACACGATAAAAGATTCTTTGCTAAAGACACTCATGTATTGGTCTGCCTTACATTTCGTCCTTGAGCTGCATTTGTCCAGACTCCATAGAGGAACCCCCCTTGCCCCGGCCCCCCCCAAAAAAACCCCAAAAACCAAAAAACTTCTGGTGGTGTGCTGCAGTTTTGTAAGAGGAGTGCCAGCCTGGAGGGATTCCACTTCCTCCCCAGCATCCAGATGGGAACTTCCAGGCGTCCCTGGGGTCCCTGTCCTCCTGAGACATCTCCCAGGGCACAACAGCTGGTGACCTCACAGCATGTCTGCCGGTGGTCGGTCACCCGTCTGTCTCCTCAGAGACAAAAAAAAAAAAAGCAGTTTACTGTTTCTCCCGAGACAGAAAAAGACTGCCAGACCAAACCGAAAGTGCACTTTTCAGAAACCAAATAATTCAGACAGGCGGGCACAGGAGAAACCAAACAATTTAGACAAACCAGCACACAGCAACCAGACAGAAAACAGTGGGTGAAATCTTACCTCCAAGTGGGTTCTTGGAGATTAGGGTGGTCGAAATTTCCCAACCCATGCACCAAAATGTAAGACCCCCCACGAAGGGAGGACCTCCCTCAAGCTGCAGGAATTCGCAGCCACCCAATAACTCACAAGACACTGTTTTTGATGCAACAGCAAGAGGTATATTTCGGGATCAGTCGACTGATGGTCAATTCATAACCCATGCAGGAGCAGAGGAATTGACCCCATCAGCTGGGAGTGGAGGGCTTATATAAGGAAGAACCACAAACTAAGGGGGGTGGTGAGGGGGTAACCAAGGAAACATAACATAAAAACAGCAGGAAGTCTTAAAAAGTCTCAACCCAAATTTAGTCAGGGTCATGCAGAAAACACCTTTTGTTTTGTTTTGTTTTGTTTTGTTTTGTTTTGTTTTGTTTTGTTTTTTGAGACAGGGTTTCTCTGTGTAGCCCTGGCTGTCCTGGAACTCACTCTGTAGACCAGGCTGGCCTCGAACTCAGAAATCCGCCTGCCTCTGCCTCCCAAGTGCTGGGACTAAAGGTGTGCACCACCACCACCTGGCTCAGAAAAACATCTTATACACTTATCTTTTGTAAGGATGTAACCTTGCCCAACCATTTATCTTACAGTCAACCAGTTCCTGGGAGCACCCAGATGACTTCCATTTTTCTTTGTGGTCAAGAATGTGTCTTCCTGCTTTGGGCCTTCCCCACCCACAGGTGGGTTCTCTTTCCTGAGGTCTGAGGAATGTTAATCAGCCTCTGCCTTTCTCTCCTGAATGTTAATCTAGCAAGTGTCCTCTGACTCAGGGATAATGTACCCCTCCCAGAATGTAGAATGTATCTGGGGCAGTGAAGGCCCAAAATCTTATATTCAGTTCTGCCTTCTTGGAGGAACTAGTGAATCTGCATTCTTTTGCTCAGGTCTAAGGGTCATAAAAACTTTCTATATTTTTCATAAGTTTTCTATACCTTTCAGTTTCTTGCTGCTTCCTCAGACTTGGGCTGACTGGCAGAGTGATGTCAGCTGAGACAGACTCACACGCAGAGGCAAGACCTGTGGAGGACACATGACATTTTGAGGATATAAGTAGGACTTGACAGTGACAGAGGCAGAGCTTGGTTTGCTGTTTCAGCTAGCTGTGCAACACTTGTGGGTCTCTAGTCTTTGCTGATCTTTGCTTCCCTGAGAGAGGCACAGCCAAGAACTTCTGGCATTCCTCCTGCTGACTCATGATAAGGCTGAGGCCTGGTTGTCTCTGTTAGGTAGTGTCACCACTGCTGATTCATGTTTGCTATCCAAACTGGACTGCTGGTGTATCCATGAAGTGTTTGCAAGTGCTGCCGCTGCTAACCTGTGAACTGAACTGCTGATTTCCAGTCAACGCAGACAGAAGTTGCTCCAAAGAACCTTTCTAAACAGGTCCACTTCCCCTGTATCCTTTCTTTCCTGCTACCTCTGGTGGGTGGTGGGTTAGAAGGGAGGTTAGAACATTTATGAACCATCATTAAAAATAGGCGTTTGAAAAAATTAAAGTTACACCCTACAGCACCCGTGAGAACTGAAAGGAAACAGCAGAGTTCTTTGTCATGCTTGTGACATGCTGAGGACCCTGCTGTCATCCCCTGGAAGCATCAACAGAACAGCTCTGGCATTGCTGTTTGCCAGGGCTACCACAGGGATCTTGGAATTAGAAGACATCTCTAAGATAACCTCATAGCAAGGTGAAGAGGAATTCTCCATTGACCCCGCTGCCATGCTTGGGCCTGGGCAAGAGTGTAGCTGCTTCTCTCTGGCCTGGTGGTCTTTGCAACTGTGCCTTAGCATCTCACCCTCTCCTGTCTCTCAAATGATGAGCATTTTCCCAAATGGGTTCATCACATCCACGTTCTAGGGCATGTGTTCTGTATTAGTGTTTCATGCAAAGACTAGAGGCTGCTTGAGGCCTTCTGGCCAGAGGCAGGTGGACATGGAGGAGGTTCCTCTGAAACTCATGGCTTCTGGTTTGGTCTCCTGCCCTCAAAGTCAACCCATTGTGTCCTGTGGTCCCTACTGCCTGTCTGGGAGGCTCCAACTGAACCTGGAGACTAGGGCAGGTCAGCAGCAGCCATGGTGGTACCCATGGTAAGGGTGTCATGACACTAATGAGTCACTGCTGGGCCTGGTTCTCTGTGACTCAGACAGGAAGCCAGTAGCCAGTGAAACCAGAACTTTCTGTGGACCTCTCTGGGTTGGAAACCCCTGGGTGTGTTTTAAGCTTCTGTTTCTTGAAGCCAAAGGAGAAATCAACATCAGAAAGACTGATTTACCCATATTCGGCTGAGTGGAGAGACAGGACTGGGAGAGAGTGGTTGTGAGCCAGGGCTTTTGTTTCTCTCTCTCTCTCTCTCTCTCTCTCTCTCTCTCTCTCTTTCTCTCTCTCTCTCTTTTTTGTTTGTTTTTCCAGACAGGGTTTCTCTGTATAGTCCTGGCTATCCTGGAACTCACTCTGTAGACCAGGCTGGCCTCAAACTCAGAAATCCACCTGCCTCTGCCTCCCAAGTGCTGGGACTAAAGGTGTGCGCCACTACCACCTGGCTCTTGTTTCTTAATCAAACTAAAAAATAGCCTCTAGGAGTTTATAGCTGGAGGAAAGCAACTGGGATTATGCAAATGGCAGTTTAGAGTACAGGCTGGAGGCTGTCCTGGGATAGGGAGTGAGTGGGGCTGAGGGGCTGCTACAACACAGGGCAGAGGGAGGGTGCTGATGCCACACAGCCCTGCCAGTGTTGCCCCAAGGGGAGGCTGGAGCAGTTGGCACCACTACAGCAGGGAAGACGGGCCTTGGAGTCAAGAGTTAAAAACAAAGCAATTTGAAGTCCTTTTATCTGATTACTTAAAGGTAGGCAGAAGTCACCAAGTACATTTTTAAAAAGCTGCAAGGAATTGCTTTAAATTGTAAAATGATGAGCTTCCCATTTCTTGAGGTGTCTAAACAACTGGAACACATCTTGAGTGCTGCTGAAGTTTTTAGGGCAGAAGCCTGAACTCTAACAGCCCAGCAGACAAGGCTCCAACTTCCTCTGTCTCCAGAACACCAAAGAAAAAGAATAATAGTCAGAAAGAGAGCAGGTTTTCTTAGTGGAGCCATGCTGGGGAGAGGAACCGATGAGGGGCCCAGTGACTGGGGGTGTAAACAGAGGAAGAATTGCCACATGGGCAAGTGGTGTCTGCACAATGGAGCAGTCCTGGTCAGGGTGTGGGCTGGTTGGTTAAGTCCTGGTCAGGGTGTGGGCTGGTTGGTTAGTGTCTCGGTCTTGTCCTGCAAGGTGGTCTGAAGAAGTCCTCCCTTGTGGGCATCTGCCTAATTCACTATCACGTCTGCCCCAGGTGCAGCCCCCACATCATGGACAGTTGTCCTCCTTGGGGGATGATCTGTCTTTTGTGGTTTTGCTGTTCCTGGTGTCCAAGATGATTGCAGGTTTCAGACAGTGACTTATCTCTGTGCCTTCAGCCTTGAGGGCAACAGGATAGGTTGGACACTTCTGGAGACCAGCAGGACAAGCAGGTGCCAGAGAAGGCAGAGGTTCCAGGCTCCCTTCCTGCTTTCAGTTGCTTTGTGAGCTTAAGTGAGCAGTCTATGCTTTTTAGCAAAACCAGCTTCTGAGTGCCCGCTCTCTGAGGAGCAGCGGTGTGGGCTTTTGGCTCTCTGCTGTGTACTATAAGCTCTCAAGGGAGAAGAGAGAAAGGCCCTTGGCACTGATAAGGTCTTGCTAAAGGAGCTGCCTGCTGGCCCACACCCAGCTATCCACATCTGGGCTCATTTGATAAAATACCTAGGCTTATTACTTAATCAAAACAAGTTTTTGGCCAGGAATGGTGATATATGCCTTTACCCAAAGCATTCAAAGAGGCAGAGGCAGGTGGATGTCTATGAGTTGGAGGTCAGCCTGGTTTACATAGCAAGTTCCAAGTCAGTTAGGGCTATCTACTGAGACTTTGTCTCAAACAAAACAAATCAACCACAACAAACCAAACCACAACCGACCCCCCCCCCCCCCAATTAAAAATAAAATAGTTCTTTGCTTCAAGTCCCCCTTCCCATCTGTCATGTTCTGGCCATAAGCTGACTTCCTAACACAAATTCAGACAGGCTACTTTTTTGGTTGTTTGTTTGTTTTTAAGTTTTTAAGCAGAGCTTTCTTTCTGTTGCTGCACAAAGTTCTGTATTTTGGCTCAGAATAAAGAAAACCTTTGTTGATTTAACCTTCTAGTTGCTAGTTTCACCACTGACTGCTAAGCTTCCCATCTCTTGCTGTTATGCTGATTCTGCATTGTTTCTTGAACACAGACTGAAAAGTAGAAGCTCAGACTGACTCACAGAATATAGAGGGGTTTATTCATTCTTGGGGGTGGGAAGCCTACAATCAAAATAGGCTTCAGGCAAGGCTCGATCTAGCAGCCTAACAGTTTTCCCCAAGAACCAAGTCCCCCTTTATCTGATTCTGGTCCCCAGGTGGTCACCAGAAGCTCTTGGGCTGCTTGGTCTCTGAAGAAGGGCTCTGCCGCAGCATTCCTAGTGGATCTTCAGTCTGATTACACACCCATGCCACTTCCACCCCATCTACCTGAATTCAATTCCCAGCAACCATATGGTGGTGGCTCACAATCATCTGTGATGGGGTCTGATGCCCTCTTCTGGAGTGTCTGAAGACAGTTACAGAGTACTCATACACATAAAATAAATATAATTTTTTTTTAAAAGAATATACTGAGCTACGTTCGGATCCCTGTAAGCATTCTGGATGCCTCTGCTTCTGTACAGACTCTAGCAGGATGGGACTGGGGCTCAACTGTTTCTCATATGCTAATTCTGCTGTTGGGTCAATCCTCCTGGACCTCACTCTGCCTTTCCCTCCCACTTTGCTTAGGTTTGTAGCTCTATTCAGGGGCTGCCGGCTGCTCTGGGTTTTCTATTCCCCAGAAAGCTCAGCTTTCATTTTCTTCTTCTCCAAAGCAGTCCCTGATTCTTTCTCTTCATAATGGTGCTTGCTTGCTCATTCTGGTTTTCTTTTCTGACAATGCTAGGGATGAACTCAGAGCCTCTATTCTCTCACTGAACCACAAACATCAGCCGGATTCTGTTTTTCTTTATGCCTAGTTGTTAGTATACTTGAATGTTCTTTGAACAGAAAGACTCTTGAGTCGGGGGGATTCATCCTTGGTCATTGTAGGGTCTCAGGAATGTTGTCTAAATGATTGTAGGCAGTCATTATGAACAGCTGCCATGTGAAAAGCACTTTGATAAGAACTCTGCTTCGGGGCTGGGCAGAGTGGTGCATCTTTGACCCCAGCATTCAGGAGGCAAGAGGCAGGTGAATTTCTGAGTGTGAAGCCAGCCTGGTTTCTGAAGTGAGTTCCAGAATAGCCAGGGCTACACAGAGAAACCATGTCTCAGAAAAAGAAAAGGAAAAGTAAAAAGAAAAAGAAAAGAGAGAGAAAGAGAGAGAGAGAGAAAGAGAGGAGAAAGGAAAGGAAATTAGTTTCTCACCAGCTAAGAGTTAAGAGTTCCAGTGCAGTTAACAAACTGGTGGTGAGGTGAACTCCAGAAAGACAACGTTCATCTTGGAGATGCTGAAGCAGTGATGACCAGGCTTCAGACAGAAGCGGTTCGGCCTTTTTCCATCTCCCAGCTGTAAACCTGCAGTTTTCGAGGAACCAGAAACACCATTTATAGTAAGGGATGGGTCTTACTTAGCCCCTTGCACAATCCCCGTGGCTCATGGTTTTATCTTCTTTTTCAGATAGCAGTCCTGTCCAGGTGCCCCTGGAGCCACACTTTAACCCCATTTATTGAAAAAGAGGGGAGAAGGATTGTCTTCTTAGTGATGCTTTTAGATGTAACTTGAGAGCTACCAAAAATTGTATTTGTGGCTACCACTAAGACACTGCAGGGAGACTCCCCCATGACAGATAGGCCCACACGCCTGTAGACCAGTGTGCATTATCTCTGACCCGAACCCCTCTTCTTCTTCAAGCAGGCTTGTCTTCTTTTAACCCCCAACTGTGTGTCACCCTGGCTTACCCCAAAATTTCTTTCTGCAGTGAGATCTAGACTCCCACCTTCAGTTGAATGACAGCTGAACAGTTCAGGCTGCTTCAGGCCACAGAACCTTGTGGAGGTTCTGTGTCTCAGGCCCACTGCCAGGGGCATACAGTAGCATGTGTGATGCCCTGGGCTCCATTTGTAGTAGGGGTAGGAAGCTGGATTCCTCTCATTTCATATGGGCAGCAGGCAGCCCTCTGGCATAGATGTTAAATCCACAGTCGAGTTTAGCATGATTAAGTGACTTGCCCAAGGTCATCACATCTTTAGCAGACAGTGGCTGAGAGGCTTGCACATATCTCTACTCTAGCAAGTGATATTTTAATGCACAAGTCTTTCTCAGCTTGATGCTTTCCTAGAGGACCGTCCTGCTACAGGAGGTTCTCTATACACAGGACTGGAAGGAGGTAGGGTAGGTGTGCAGAGCTCTTTCCTTTCTGGATAGTTGCCAGCGTGGTTGTGAGGAGGGCTTCCTCGTGGTGACCCACTGTGGACCCGCTATGGGCAGATTCCAAGCGAACTGCTGAGAATGAGCCCAGAGACACAGGTTCTTGTGCTCCCCAGGCCATCAGAAGTTGGAGTCAAGCGATTTTATTTGCTGGCAGAAATGGAAATTAAGGTCTTGCTCAAACTCTGCTGGAATATACAGGTGGCATGAGATAGCAGCTGCAGTTGCTTTCAGGTCTCGGATGGACTCGGGAAGGAGGCAATAGCGCCACCCTCTTAGTAAAAAGTCCCGGCAGGCGGCAAGTGGCAGGCGCGTGAGAGTTGTGAGCCTTAGCTAACTTCAGAAGCCTTCTAGCTCAGAGAGGGTATGGACAAGCCTTCCAGCTGGCCTAGGCTGCCAGCCTGTCAAAAGAGAAGGTGGGGGAGGGGACGGGGGTAAGACCCCGTGCAGTCCACCCAAAAGACAGCTGGCGGACGGCAGGTGGGTGGAGGTTATCGGGCCACCCCTCCCCCTTCCCCGCCGAAGCAGCGGAAGAAACTGTTCCCTTTTATTGTCTTTGCCACTGGTTGTTTTCTAAAGTAATTTAAACACTGGCAAACACAAGCCTTCCATCCTTTCTCTAGCCATTGAAAGGAAGCGGCAGACTTAAAAATCATCTGAGTGGCAAGGACAGGGCCAGGAAGACGGGAAGGGTGGAGGAAAGGGTGAGACGATGGTGAAAGTATGTGGTTTGGCGGGTGGGACCAGGCTCGGGTAATGGGCCGAGACCTGTGGCAAGCAAGGGAGGAGTGCCCAGGCATTGCTAGGCGGAGACCTCAGCGGGCAGGAGGCTCTGGGGAGGGTGCGAGGCGGGGACAGGCGACCTGCCAGGGCCTAGTAACCCCCCACCCCTGTGGGAGGAGGGCAGGAAAGAAGGCGGCCTTTATTCTGAATGAAAATTCTTCGTTCTACCTAGGACACGGTGTACTAACCTTGCATGGTATTTGATCCTATGCAATCAGTATGCGCTTGCCAGGCAGAGGCCTAGGACCTCACACATCAGCAACACATCCAGGGCGTGGGCCGTTGAGCTTCCCCTTCCCCCTTGCTGGCTTTGGTCTTCCTTCTGCTTTCCCTTCCACTTGACACCATTCCACCCTTCCATTTCCTTCCTCCGGTTTGGGCTCTAGGAGCGCGGAACCCGCCTCCCTTAATTCCAGGTTCTGGGTGAGGAGGTACCACCAGTACCATCCGGAGGGGTTCAGGCCTCGGGACCCAACACGGGGTGGGTCTTTCCTAATCTTGCCTTTGCATAACGTGATTATTGTACAGGACTTCGGGTGCTGTGTTCGGTAATCTGGACTACTTCTCCCCAAGGCTGTCTGGGTGTGTACCGCAGCTGTGGGACTTAGATAGACAGACCCGGGCTTCGGCCAGTGACCTGTCGCCTCCTGCAGGCTGTCTGTGCTTCTCGCAACTGGTAGTGGGGACACAGTATACGGAAACCTGGTTTAACCAAGAGCAGAGTGAACCTGCTAGGGTCCATTCTCACTCGGAGCCTCTCCAACTGCAAAGCGCTAACAGCAACTTCCTAGGCTGTTTGGGGACTGCGGTTAAGCGAGTCCTTCCCGAATTAGATCTGGGCTCCAACCCCAGTTGCCACATGACAACTGACCTTGGCCTCTGTTTTCCAGTATGGGAGGGACAGTAACAGAACCACCCTTATTGGGCCCGCGGTAAATTCAGCTGGCTACAGGGTTTATAAGTTGCCCAACACTGGCTGCTTGTCGTCATAGTGATCGGGATGTTTTTTTTGTGCAAGTAATTTATAAACTGTGGTGTGTTCTTTAGAAATGAATGCCAACAGGGCGAAATTCTGGGTTCCTGCCCCATTTTCTAAGGGAAATCCATCCCTACCCCTGCCGTGGGCACCCCGGAAGTTCCCTTCCTCAGCACTTCTGGGACCTCTGGTGGGAGAGAGGCTGCTCTCGTGATCTCTGTGGGTTATCCACCCCCCCTCCTTCAGTTCAGAGCCTTTTCTTGAGCTCTCTGCTCTGGTAGGCTTGAACCCTGGAATCCTGTCCTCAGCCTCTCAAAACAGACAGTGGACTACCAGGTTTATCCTGCTTTTCCTAGAGAGCCCAACTCAATCTTTCCTAGAAATGGGGTGTCACCATCCCATCCCATGTAAGTCTTCCTCTGAGTTCTCCTATTACTGATAGAGTTCTTCTCTATCGAGTAGTGGCTAGCCCTCTATGCCGAATCACACTATTTGACTTCAAAGTCTACTTGGACAGTAGATGGCACAGGCCTGTAATGCCAGCACTAGGGAAGCCCAATGCTAGACACAGGAGGCTCATGAATGCTAGACAAGGTTGTGCTGCGTATTGAGTTCCAGGCCAGTGTGAGCTACATGGGGAGACCCCGTCTCAAAGCAAAACAAACAACAAAACTAAATACAAACCCCAAACCGCCTAGAGCTTTGTGGTGTTAACAGCCTTGCCCAGCCTCAGTTTAGTCATCTGGAAGATGGGAAACAGCAGCAAATGTTTCACTGCTTTGCTAGAAAGAATTAGAGGAGACTGCTTTTGAAAAGGAGATGTGAAGGGTGAGGTGTCAGCAGAAAAACAGTGCCTGGCACAGCACACCTGGAGGTTAGGTACTGTCCGTACGCTACTGGATGCTTTACTTGAATGTCCTACCTCCCCAGGCAGAGTATGAGCTCTTTGAAATGGACATGCCTTCTTATGTATCTCAGACATTGGTGCACATGCCTAGGGTACTCAGTAAGATGTGACCTCATCCCCTCAATCATGGCAGAATATGATGTAACAACAGTTTGCTTCATGTTTCTGTGGGGGTAAGACTTATGGAGCTCCGGAGATGCTGGGCTCTTTCCCTGTTATCTCAACGAACTTACACAAGAACATCAGATTTCTGGAGCAGACGTAAGTATAAACGTGACCACCGAGAACACTGGCGCTCAAGGAGATTGGCCAGACCAGGGGTGCTGAGAGAATTGGGATTCTAACTTGGGTTGATCTGTCTCTAAGATTTTGTTTCTTTCTTAGTTTATATTGTTTTGCCTTTCACACCAGATTATTGGCCCCCCCCCTTGTGTGTGTGGCTGTGTGTGTGTTTCTAGTGACACCACACAAACCACGGTTGGTCAGTAAAGTTGATAAGCTGTTGATTGATTTTTATAAAAATCTCTAGGTGCAAAGGACTTTGAAGAGGCCAAAGCTTTAACTGTAAGCTCTTTGATCCTGTGATCTATTGCACTAGAGGTCTAGTTATTTTCTTGAAGCGATCAGCTTCAGGGCTTAACCTCACTTGTTACTTGGAAAGCACATCCCCTTACTCCCCCATAAGTTGGCAGTAAAGGCCCACGGCAGGTTTTCTCTGTTTTAAGGACTCTTGATCACAGAGATTTTGATCTTTTTGTTTTATTTTATTTTATTTTTTTCTCTGTGTAGCCCTGGCTGTCTTGGAACTCACTCTGTAGACCAGGCTGGCCTGGAACTCAGAAATCCGCCTGCCTCTGCCTCCCAAGTGCTGGAATTAAAGGCGTGAGCCATTCCCGCCCAGCGAGATTTTGATCTTTTTTGAAATGAATCTCTCAGGGCTAGTGAATCTTTAAGGATGAATGGATTTATAACAAAGGCAGCTGGTGTTAAAGGAAACTAGGTAATGGCCTATGAGGTAGTGTGGTCATCAGACAAGGCCAGACTCTGAGGGCCGTACACACACGTACTGGTAAATACAGTGTCACCTCTTTGTTCAACTCCAGGTAGTAAGAAAGCCAACACAGTTCCTGTTTCTCCCCATTTCTGCCGTTTAGCCAGCCCCTGCTCTGCTGTCCCCTGGGCCTCCTCTCTGTCGTGCATTGCTGGCCATAGCAATAGAGGGGCTGCCCCAAGCTGTCAGCTCTGCTGTCCTGGGAAGTGGGGTGTAGCGCCCAGCGTGACCCTGTGGAGCATTTGCAGGTGGGGAATGGATGCAGACTGAAGAATGCATTGTTTCTCATTAGCTCTGATAATCCTTTCGCGGGACCCAAGCAGTCCGTGTGTAGCTGTCGCCCTTAGCAAATGAACTTGGCTGTTTTACAATGGTAAGTTCCTTTCCTGTACTGAAGTTTTACATAGGTTCACATATCAGGTTATGCCCATCATTGGGCCACAGAGAAAAATGATCACAATGGGATCCTCATGTAGCTCATTAGCTAAACAGGAAGTCCTCTTTTGCATAGACAAGGGAAGTACCAGGTAACAAAAATATAACAAGCAAATGTACTATCAGGCCAAAGAGAGAACTGGTGTAACTACCCAGAACAGGAGTTTACGAGGCTAGGCAGATCAGCTGCAAATCTTGAGTCCATCACTCTATGACAGTGACCTTGGGCAAATCAAGCGCTCTGTCTGTGCCCCAGTCTTCCCAACTGCAAGTGAGGGTGGAGTGAGTGTCACACTGGGCTTGCTGTGAGCACTGAGTAACTTGAGACAATTAAAATGGTGCCTAGGCACAATAAGTTCTCTGATAAATAATATACACATCAGTAAACCTGACATTAGATGTAGCATGTGTAGGCTGGAGGTCGATCTTGAGTGTCTTCCTCTGTTGCTCTCCTGTGGGGACCAGACTGAGTCCTCAGAAAATGTGTGTTGTTGACTTGGGCATGGCCTTATCAAGGACCCTAGAGCCTCAGAACCATGGGAATTGGCAAAGCCTCCCTCCGGTCTGTGTGTGATGTTGGCGGTGTATGTGAAAGCTAGCATTCTTTGCAGCTTCCTCCTCCCTGGTGACTGCAATCTGAGACTTCTCCCCTGAGAAATTCACCCCCATCCCCATTCTGTAACAGGACAGTGTCAAAAAGGGTAGGTAGTATCTTATTCTGTGGCAGGGCCTACCCATATTCAGAAAGAATTATCATTGAGGGAGACCAATTGATAGTTACATTGTATACTTACATAGACTTGTAATCCCAGCACTCTAGGAAGCTGAGGAAGGAGGATCTTGAGTTCAAAGCTAGTCTGGGCTTCACAGTGAGGCTCTATTTCTACAAACCCAAACCAACACCAAACAAAAGAACAAGAAACGAGTTATGATTTCTCATTAGGCCAGTTCTGCAAGCATTCCCCTTCAGAAGTATTACTCTCCGCGTGACCGTGGCACTGTGGTGATCAGTTGGTGAGCCAGACTCAGTTCCTGCTCAGGAATGCTGTTCTACAGTGAACGGGATGCTGCCAGGGTTGAGCATGTCTGCAGACTCAGGATGACTCCTTGTCATTTTATAGGCCTTTCTCTCTGAGAGTAGAGCCTATTTCCTGACTATCTGGAGAGCGTCCTAGGCCACACCCAGCAGCAAATGTGCGGCATGTCCCTCCTCAGCTCCCATTTTCTGGTACTTTGTGAATCCAGGCCTGAAGTGTGCTTGGCAGTGATGAAGCTGATCGAACAGAAGCTTCAAGGCTGGAGATAAAACACACCCCTCTCCTCTTCCTGTCAAGCAGACTCCTTTCTCTCTGAGTCTGCAGACATGTTGTTTTTCTAAATGATGGTCATTAAAGCCAGATGTGAGCCTCTTCAAACTCACAACCGGGCAGAGCTGTGAGCACTCTTGTCATTTACAAGAGCAAGCTCTTCTAGTGAAGATGAAAGTATTTGAGCCAGGACAGTTGGATTTTTATACTATGTTTGAGTGTGTCTTAATTGGAATTCCTAAGTATTTTTCTTTTCTTTTTTTTTCCTTTGAGCTTCAGTTTCACTGTGTAGACCAGGCTGGCTGCAGACTCAAGGAACTCTGCCTGCCTCTACCTCCCTAAGAGCTGAAATTAAAGGCATTTGTATATACCTTGCCCTTGCTTCTGAGGTGCATTTTAAAGTTAAGGGTCAAACTTAGCTTCCAGGCTGTAGATGAGGGCCGTGGGCTATTGTTCTCTCCCCACTCTCCTTTCGCCCTCCCTTTCCTCTTCCTCTGTAGAAAGTTCTTGGAGAACAAGGACCCAGTCTGTAGCCTATATCCCTTTGTGCCATACCTGGAGTCCCCAGGTCACTGCAAGGTTGACTGGCCGCTCCTTATGGAATGTCTAGATGCTTTTTTGCGTCTGTTCAGGCTCCCCTGGGATTAGCACAGAAACCAATTCTGCTCTGGGGACAAACCAGAACTCTGAGTCTAGAGAGGAGTGACTGCCCTAAGAAGTTTGGAGTTTTTCTCCCAGGTCCTGCTTCTTTTCAGGCTTCAGGTGAGCAGTGTAATGGCGTGGGAGACAGACTCAGAGCCACGCGGTTTGTTGGCATTTCTTCTAGGCTCCAACACGGTGGTGGTTCTGGTGCCTTTCTGGATCTCTAACCTAGAGATCGCCCGCGGTGAACCTCCAGGGCACAGATGTCTGTCTCTGGCAAGAGACAGTAGGGGGCGCCAAACCCGCACAGTTGGCCGGACCCTGCCTGGCAGTGCCTGAGCCCAGAGCTATCCCCCACCATCCCCTTCCCTGGTAGCTGGACAATTCTTCCAGATTCCCACAGCCGCACAGTAGAGAGCCCTCTTTGTGAAAACAACAAACAGCCCCCTTGCCCCAGGCCTCACCTCCACAGAATAGCAGGGGCCGTCACTGTCACTCGACAGACAGAACCATCCTGTAATCTTAGATTCCTCTTAGTTCTTTTTTTGTTTTGTTTTGTTTTTCGAGACAGGGTTTCTCTGTGTAGCCCTGGCTGTTATGGAACTCACTCTGTAGATCAGGCTGGCCTCGAACTCAGAAATCCACCTGCCTCTGCCTCCCAAGCGCTGGGATTAAAGGCGTGCGCCACCACTGCCTGGCAGATTCCTCTTAGTTCTTAAAGTAGGGCCAGAGCCTAGGACCCCAAGGATGATGTTTTCATTTGTGCAAAAGCTGGGAATAGCTGCGGAGTTTTGAACCTGAGCATTTAAGGCCTTTTAGCCCAGGCTGTCCTTACCCAAAGGACATTTCTGAAACTCTACCACCCCAGTAGTCGACATACAAATCTAGCTATCTTACATTTACTTAGTATTTTGACACCCATGCTTGTAAAAGCTACATAAAGATGCCAACTATCCAAATGTAACATTAATATTTTTGAAAGTTATATATTGAGATAAAGAATTAACATGAGGCGGAGAGGAGATGTCTTAGCCTTTAGGAGCCAGTCCTGCTCTCGCACAAGGGGCAGCTTCCAAGCTGCCTGCTACTTCAGCTTGGGGCTTATCTGAATCCTTGGGTTGTCGTAGCACCTGCACTCATGTGCACACAGTTTAAACACATCTTAATTAACATCAACATAGAAGCGCTCTCCGAGGCCCCCCTGCACCCCTTTCCCTCACCCCCTCCCCTACAGCTTCATTTCCATGTGTCTGCACAGGCCAGAGGACTGATCTGTCTCTAGTTCTCCCACATCTCAGTGAGACAAAGAGCTGAGATTTGACTGGAGTCTTTATGACTCCAACAGGCTAAAAGTCCAGTCAAATTAGCAGATCCTTGACAGAGTTGTGAAGTAGCCATCCATTTACAGTGTTGGCAGCAACTGTGTGTTTGGACAGATGCTGACGGTACATCTTTTATGGGGTACATTTGATCTCTCAGGATTTTTATGTTTCTTATGTTTTTTTGTGATAAGGAATTAAAAATCTCTTCTAACTACTTTGAATTATACAATACAATGCTGCTGTGAATATTGTCCTGTGTAATAAAATACCAGTACCTTTTCCTCCTGTCTGAGACTTTGTATCCACTAGCCAGTCTTTTTGTCACCTCTCCTTCCCCCAGCTCCCAGTGCCTGGCTCCCTTCCCTGCCTCTGGAGCACTATTCTAGTTTCTACTTCTGTGAGCACTTTTAGTTGAGTGTTTGTCGCTCTGTACTCGGCTTAGTTCACTGAATACTATGATTCTCAGGTCTGTCTGTGAGGATCACATGACAGCCGGATTCCTTTTCACAGCTGGATAGTTATCCCATACTGTGTACGAATGCAAATATGTGCATGTGGGAAAAAGGAAAAGATTGGAACACATTTGTGAGAGATGTCCATCCATCCATCCGTCCGTCTGTCCGTCCGTCCGTCCATCCATCCATCCATCCATCTATCTATCCATCTATCCATCTATCTATCTATCTGGTGGTACTGTGATTGAACCCAGGGCCATGTGTGGCTAGGCAAGCATTCTAACAAAGAGCTATATTGCTGCTTGGATTGATTGATTATTATTTGTTACAGTTTCTAAGTCTTTGCATGTCCTGGTGTTAACCCCTTGTTGGCTGGGTGCTTCCTAGAGCTCCATTCTGTAAGTCACCTCTTCTGTACATAAACATTCACGGTAACATAATTCCATTTGTCTAATTTTGGTTTGATGCTTAACAAAAAATACTTGCCCAGACTACTACCGTATGCCATTGGCCCTGTTTTTTTTTTTTTTTTTTTTTTTTTGGGGGGGGGTGTTACATTTAAGCCTGACTCCATTTTGAGTTACTCTTCATTGTGCCGGGGGTTAAACCCAGAACTTTGCATATACTAGGCAAACATTTTACCACTGAGCTACATCCCCAACCTATTGATTAGATTTTTGAGCCAGGTGGTGGTGACACATGTCTTTAATCCTAGTCTGATCTACAAAGCAAGCTCCAGGACAGCCAGAGACTACACAGAGAAACCCTGTCTCAAAAAAAAAAAAAAATCAATCAAGTAACCATCCAACAAAAAACCAAAGGGCATGTCCTTGGCACCTTTGTTAGAAATTATTTGGGCCCATTGTGGGTGGTGCCATCCTTGGACTGGTAGTCCTGGGTTCTATAAGAAAGCAAGCTGAGCAAGCCAGTGGGAGCAAGCCAGTAAGTAACATTCCTCCATGGCTTCTGCATCAGCTCCTGCTTCCTGACCTGCTTGAGTTCCAGTCCTGACTTCCTTTGATGATGAACAGCAATGTGGACATGTAAGTTGAATAAACCCTTTCCTCCCCAACTTGCTTCTTGGTCATGATGTTTTGTGCAGGAATAGAAACTTTGACTAACATTGTCAGTCTGTCACCATTTCTGTATGCCAGTCCCAGGCTGTTTAGATTACTGTGGCTTAGGAGTATGTTTTGGAGTCATGTCACAGGGGTTCTCTAGCTGTATTCTTTTTGCCTAAAATCATTCTTTTAAGCTATTTTCCTTTTTTTTTTTTCCACTGAGGATGTGAACCAAAAAATGTTCCTGGCAAGAATGGGAGGGTTTAGATGAAGCTCATTGAGGGGCTTCAAGAAAAGTGGCTCCAAAGCCCATGTTGTCCCCACTGTCAGTAGCAAGCAGCATAGACTGTGACCTCATGACAGGTGTGTGTGCATTTAATGTAATTTTGTGCCTTCATTATAGCAGCAGTATGTTATGCTCATTGTAAAGCATGTGTTTAAGTATCAATTAAAAATGTGGTAAAGATAATGTAAGTCTACTTTATAATGTCTGGTTTTATCACTGTCATTAACCAATATCTCAAAGACAATTTATACTTCAGATTAGATTTCTCATTCTCAATATAGAAAGCTATATTTCAAACTGAGTTGGCAACTTACATACTTCCTGTTAACCTGTGAGACCTGAGCACTTGTCATCATTGTCCCCTGTAATGTGATGGATTAAAGATTTGCCAGACCTCCCTTCCTCTCATATGCAGGACTGAGTACTTGTCATCATTGTCTCTTGTAATGTGACAGATTAAAGACTCGCCAGATCGTCCTTCCTCTCATATGCCTTGTCTTTTTTAAAAGAGAAGAAGTCTTTGTACTCCTCACACATTTCGAGATGTTTGAGTACTTAAGGACTAGATCTTGGGTAGATCCACTTACTCATGTTGTCTGTCCGGGTTGTCTCTCACTGGAGAGAAAAGCAGGGGTGAGGCTGTCACCTTCCCCAGAGTCCCTCATGACTCTGATGGTTTGTGAATGATGACAGTGGGACAGGATGAAGCTGTGGAGACCACTACTTATAGACCATTCCCTGCTTTTGGTTTATTAAAGTTTTTAGTTTGTTGGACATAGTGACATTGCCTTTAATTATAGCACTTGGGAGGCAGAGGTAGGCAGATCTCTGTGAGTTTGGTTTGAGGCTGGCTCAGTTGATGTAGCAACTGAGGCTCCAGGCCAGTCAGGATACAGCAGTATATACAGCAATTGAATCCAGGCCAGCCAGAGATACTGTTTTCAGTATGTGAGATACTGTTTTCAGATTTAGTCATTTTACAAAGCAATAGGTTTCATTGTGACAATTTCATACATATGTACCATTGTACTGTGCTCATGTGCACCCTCTGCTCTCTTTTGCAAGCTTTTTCCTCTCAGTGGTCTCATTAGCCCCTCCCACATAGGCTTCTTCTGATTTTATGTTTTGTGTGTGTGTGTGTGTGTGTGTGTGTGTGTGTGTGTATAGGTCAAGCACTTTATCTACCGAGCCATCTTTTTAAAAAATTATTTATTTAATATATATGAGTATTATATATATGAGTACACTATTGCTCTCTTCAGACACACCAGAAGAGGGCATCATGTGGGTGCTTGCTGGGAATTGAACTCAAGACCTCAGGAAGAGCAGTCAGTACTCTTAACCTCTGAGCCATCTCTCCAGCCCCCACACTGAGCTGTCTAATATTGTGGCCCTGATATGCATTTCCTTGATACTTAAGGTTGCTGAACATTTTAAAATGTATTTATTGTCTATCTGTACTTACCTTTTGAGAGCTGTCTTGTTTATTTCATTATTCCATTTATTGATTAGGTTAGTTTTACGGTATTTAGTTGAGTTGTTTATATATTCTAGCTATTAATTCTCTGTAAGATACCATGTTGGCTAGTTTTTTGTGAACTTGACACAAGCTAGAGTTGTCTTAGAGGAGGGAGTCTCAGTTGAGAGAATGCTTCCATAAGACTGGCCCGTAGGTGATCAGTGTGGGAGAGTTCAGCTTCCTATGGGTGGGGGCATCCCTGAGCTGGCCAGCTTCCTATAGGTGGGGGCATC
>JANHMN010000015.1:67724316-67737724 GCA_030674055.1 Rhabdomys pumilio
ACACATCACACACCATACACACCTTCTTTTTCTGTCTGTCTGTCTGTCTCCCCCTTTCTGTTGGTGTTTTTGTTTTTGAGCTATTTTATTGGGTTCTTATACCTCTACCTCCCTTCCAACCCTTGTTCCACACTAATCCCTTCCAAGCAGCAGCTGCCACAGGCCCTCTTGGGGCTCCCTCATTTATACCATATCCAGAGTTGCCAGAATTAAACTATCTATAGGTGGTAAAAAATCATGCCTTCTGCAAATCATAATCACCTGCTGTGAAGAAGACTCTTGTCCCACACCTGGGATTAAAACAAAACCAAATTCCCATAACATAACTGGGTTTTAAAAGAAACCAAAATTGTCACTACCTCTCTCTCTGCTCTTTTAAGCAGCTTCTTTTGTAACTTTAATTTTTTCAAAGTTTACACTTCACTCTTTCCTGTGCTGTTCTTATGTAAGTTGGGCTTATCCTATCTCTGACTCATTTTGTCAAATCTTTCTCTGACTCATCACTTTGTCTGCCTCTCAATTAGATGTCCCTTTCAAACATGGCTGCTTCCTTCTACAAACTAACCTTTCTTCAGTGTTTGAGATTAAAGTGTGTATTAAGGGCATATCTATATTCCAGCCAGAGGGATTAAAGCTGTGTGCTAAGGTGTATTCCAGCCAGATCATACTGTAATCAAGGTCATGTCTGCACTCCAGCTGGATCATATTTTTAGATGTGATTCCTTGTCAGAGGAGCCATGTTCCTAGATTAAAGTTCTTCAGAGATATGTTCTTTGAATTTCTAGTTTCTATCATGAAGGGATAATGAACTTTGTCATGAACCTTTTCTGTGTTTACTGAGATGATTTTTTGATTTCAGTCTTTGAGTTTATTTATGTGCTAGAATACATTTATTGTGTACAAAGTGAAATGCATTCCTGAAATGAAACTTGACTATATAGTGTATGATCTTTTAAATATATAATCAAATTCATTTTGCCAGTGTTTTATTAGTTATTTTCTTTTGTTTACATCTGTGTTCATCATGGGAATTGTTGTTGTTGTTTTTAATATCTCCTTAACCAATTTTGATATCAGGCTAATACTGACTTCATAAGATGGGTTTGGTGGTATTCCCACCCTTTGTATCTGACCTGGCATCAAATCCATATGATCTGAGCTTTTCATTGGTGGGAGACTGTTTTTCACAGATTTAGACTTGTTGCTCACTGTAGCTCTTAGGTTGTTAATGTCCTCTTGATTTAATTTTGGTTTTTCACAACATATAGAGGAACCTATTCATTTCTTTTAGATCTTCAGTTTTTTAGAATACACGGCTTCAAAAATACTCTCTGGTGATCCTCTGGATTTTAATGGTATTTGTTGCAATGACAATCCCTAGTTGTACTAAATTGTTTTTTTTTTTTCTCTTTTATTTGGTTACTCTGGCTAAGACTTTGTTAATCTTGTTTATCTTTACAGCAAATTTAATACGAAACTCTTTTTGGCAGAGTTTTGGGTGCATTTTCTACCTTCCATGTTTAGGAAGATACACATGAAGTGCTTTTCAAGGCACAAAGGGCAGAAAAGAGTAGTTGCTGAGTCCTGTGTGGTATAGTGCATCAGGCCGGTACTGTGGTGTGGCTCTCCTGGGAAGTGGAGTATTTATTTATTTTTATTGAAAATATTTATTTCTATTTTATGCATATGGATGTTTTGCCTGAATACATGTCTATATACAGTGCCCAAGAGAGTTTTGGATGCTCTCCATCTGGAGTTACAGATGAGTGTGAGCTGTCATGTGGGTGCTGGGAACTGAACCTGGGTCCTCTACAAGAGCAGCCATTAGCTCCTTAACTGAGGAGCTATTTCAGCGGTCCCCAGATTTTGCTTCTTTTTTTTTTTTTTTTTTTTTTTTTTTGGTTTTTTTGAGACAGGGTTTCTCTGTATAGCTCTGGCTGTCCTGGAACTCACTCTGTAGACCAGGCTGGCCTCGAACTCAGAAATCCGCCTGCCTCTGCCTCCCAAGTGCTGGGATTAAAGGCGTGGGCCACCATCGCCCAGCTAGATTTTGCTTCTTAATCTGGTCAGATAGTGGATATATTTCAACTGGAGTGCTGACATTGTTTCCGTGGAGCATCATGACTGACCTGGGTTTGCTGATTCCTGTGGTTTTGGTCACACACTGACCTCTTTTTCTCCTATTCAACTATGGATTTTCTTATTTACTGATCTAGACATAATTGATTCTCATCTAGTTCCTATGTATTCAGCTATATCTCTCATGACATTTATTCTTTCCTGTACTCTCATAAATGAGATTGTTTTACTTCCTCAGTGTGTAGGATTTTTCTCTAAATAGCTTCTGTAATGCTGGCTTGATGGCCAGGAATTTCTTTAGTTAGTTTTTGTCTTGAAATGACTTTATTTTTTCATTATTATGTGTGTGTGTGTGTGTGTGTGTGTGTGTGTGTGTGTACATTCAGACTTTCTGGGTATCGTTGAATGGCTTGTAACTCAATATGATGCCCAGCAGGAAGTGATCTTAACTACTGAGCCATCGCTCCAACCCTAAAGTCATTGATAATTTTTAAAGTAGTCTTTTGAATTCTTTGCCCAGCATGCCATCTATGCCAGTGTGCTTGTAGTCAGTATCTGAGGATCTGATTTGGAAGGTAGGGTGTTGTATTGCTTGTCCCTTTTTCTTTCTGTTTTGTGATTTGTGCATTGATTGCTATAGCCATTTCTTCCAGTTTATTTGGGAGTATTTTCAGTGGCTTTTTTGATACTAGGCAGAATGAAGAAAATAAACAGTGGTTACAGCAATAATACCAAATAAACAAAATGTTTTGATAGTACAATAAAGTAAACAAATGCACAGACATTAGATAAATGTTAAGAAGACTAAAAGCAAAATTTTTTTTTAAATCAAATAAAAATTAACAAGGAAAGTATACTAAAAGAAATAAGAAAAAACACAAAACGTCAAAAAGAAAAGGAAACAAACAAGAAAAATCTTGTAGTAATATCCTCTTCTTGGGTCTTCAAATATTGTGGTCTTCCAGATGAAGACAGGGAATCAGGGTGGCGTTCAGTTGAGGTCTCTTGTCTTTCCTATCATTTAGGGTGATGCCCATCCAAACTTGGTTAAGTATTAAATGCCTTTAAGGGCTGTCTTCCCAAGAGACTTCCCTTCTTTCCATGCTAGGAGCCTCTGCTAGTCACACTTAGCTTTGCATCCTATGGGAAATTTGTGTTCTCCCATGCTCTAGAGTATCCCCTTCCCCCACCCCCCAGCTCACATACCCAGGGTAGCTAATGGTCCTAGCTAAAGGGTGTCCTGAGTGCTTTGGGGACTGGGGAAATGAAATAAAGTTCTAGGAGCTGTCCAGAAGGATTAACTGCAAGTACTTCTAAGTCCCAGGCATTGTTAGGCATCTGTGGGAAGACCGAGGCTGGAGAAGTAAAACACTCTGTGGGGTTTCATGGTTCTCAGTCTAGTTGGAAGTAGACAGGTAGCTCTAAGTATGGACCACATGCTAACCTTATACTTGGGCTTATCAGACTCTGCAGTTATCCCAACTCCAAGGGGTTGCTGAGGTTTCTGACCACCATACCCACTGTCTACGTATCACTCTCTACCCGAACTAGTGAGCATGTTTGCATCCATCCCTCTTCCCCATGTCCCAGGAGCTCTTACTCACCAAGAGACTATGTCAGTTTGTTCCTAGACCCCTTGACTTGTGATTGATTAGATCTTGTGATCACATTCTTAGAGTAACTTAGGGTTAAACAATAGGCTCTTTCTTCAGATGCTTTCCGGCTGTATCCCTCTGAGACACACACACACGTGTGTGTGTATGTGTGTGTGTGTGTGTGTGTGTGTGTGTGAAAACAGTCATTCACAGGGGGTGTCACTGCTCCCCCCCCAAGTCCCTCAGCTGGATTAGAGGCTTGTAAGAACCGTGGCTCTGTTCCATGGGCAGGACTGCCAGTTTCTGTTGTCTCTGCTGGGGAGTTATGGTTGGAGTGGCACACGGTCCACTCCTTGTGCTACACGTCCTTCTGTTTGTCCACACTTCCCAGCTGTCTTACCAGCTCCTTTGTGGTTCCCAAATACTCTTCCAGTCTTGCTTAGGAACAGTCTATGTTCCTTGTAACACATGGAAGCAACCTCTAATCTGCATTTCAGCCTGGAAGTTCCTAGACTGAACTGGCTAATTTGTTATGCATTTAGTTGCATAAATATGCAGAAACTTTAATGTTTTCTTCCTACACTTCTGGATCAAGTTTTACAACCATAAAAATAGAGACCATAGATGGAGAGATATACTCTAAGATAAATAACCCTCAGTTTACCTTTCTAACTTCATATTCAACTACATTTGGTCACTTATGTGGACTTCCCATGAGACTTTGGACTTGGAAAGCACAGAACTTGAGACTGGAGTTCAGATGTGTCAGAGTAAGTGCTAGCATTTAAGGCAATGGATATTCTGCCTTTGGGTTGCATCGTGCAAGTTCTAGGAGATTCCAGACAGTGAACCTGGCCTTCCTTCTTTCTACAGACTTTTCCAGGCAGCCTGGTCTCCACATGGGTCTGCTTGGCAAGAGCAGGAGCCGTTCAGTGCTTGTCGCGGATAGAACAGCACAGAGCAGATGGAGACAGACTGCAAACTTTGCAGTACAGTTTTCTACCCTCTGCCACTATGTCATGTCTGCCAGACGCTCTCTCTCCTGGCTGTGCTATAGGGAGGCTTCCTTCGGCCCTGCCTCAGTTTTCTCAGGAGTGGTAGGTATGAAGCAAGTTGGCACTCCTCCTCCCACAGCGTGCGTCTTTCTCAGCAGTAAGGGAGTGAAGAGTAATTTAGAGTTGGGTAGGGACGTTTCAGAGCCCTGGAGATGAGGGTATCCTGCATGTAGTAATGGCCGGGCTGTTCTGGCCTCAGGGTGTTTGATTTCTCTGTTTCTTAGCCTCTTATGCTGTCCCCAGTGCAGTCCAGTCTGTTCTCCTGACCTGACTGAAGTGTGTTGGTGGAACCTCCACAGGCCGTGCTGACAAGAGCTGCTATGGAGAGGAGGTGTGGATCTCAGCGAAAGGCTGCTCATGTGGCATTGGCTCTGGTGCGGGAATCGGGGACTGGGAGCTTCGGGCTGAGCGGTCTCGTAAACCAGGCCACGTTCTCACAGGGCGTGCAGTGTTTCTGTGGATGGGCCAGGGCTTGGCTTGTCCTACCAGTTTATTTACTCCTGTAGACTGGCACTCAGTACATGTCTTTCAGAACATTTTTTTTTTCTCTAAGGAAAGTGTACATTTGCTCAGCAAATCTACGCTGTTTGGGGATGACATCATGGAGGCCACAGTGAAGATAATTCTGGGTGTGGTGTGGGTCTGGGAGATGGAGCTCAGAGAGTTATGAGGGTGGGCCATTCAGCACAATAATGGCTCCCCCCACTATTGCAGACTGGATAACAGAGGGATGCCTATGAGCTGTGTTGGGGCGGGGGTGGGGGTGGGGAGGCAAGGTTTGTGCTCCTGAGAAATGAATCCACAGCTCACTGTAGGGAGCCCTGCAGCAGAGTTGACTCTGACCATCATCTCCTCCAGCCCTTGGGGCTTCAGATTGGGAGCAGTCCACACCACGGGTTCTCTGGTTGCCTGAGTGCAGGTAGCAGCTTGTGGGGATTCTCAGCCTCCATAACCATGTGTTTTATAAGGTCAACTCTATCTAATAATAAGGGACAAGAGTGACAGAGTCTGGGACAGGAAGAACATCCAGGCTCGTGCCCTTACTTAGTCTTGTGGGATGGTGAACGTTCAGATGTTTTTGCCTTAGCAAAGAAGATGAGAGCACCTACTGTTTCCTGCTGCTCTGCATGAAAAGAAGTGTGTTTGTGGAAAACAGCTATAAGAAAAGGTAGGACTTCAGATACAAGAGACAGAAATCCCGAACATCCGTGGCATTGTCTATAGCTTTCTGCAAACAGGCAGTGTGATAGTTGTATAGCTGTCTTGGTTGTTTCATCTTGTCAGATTTCTAAGTTAACGTTTTCATAGTTGTCTTGGCTTTCCCCCACTCTGTTCATAAAATGGCTGCAGCAGCTCTAAACTCTGAGACTGAATTATATATGAATAAATAAATGCTTAGGCCATAAGCTTGGGCCTTTTCCCCAACTAGCTCACAATTGCCCATTTGTTCTATTCTGAGTGCCACGTGGTTTGTTATCTCTCCTCAGGGTTCTTACAATTATCTTCATCAGCATTTCAGGGAAAATCTTCCAGAGCCTGTTTCTATCCTAGAATTCCTTTCTCTGTCCTGAAATTTCCACCTCTCTATTTCCTGCCTAAGCTAATAGGCCAACAGCATTTTTGTTGACAGGTGAAGCTTCTACACAGTGCACAAAGAGATTCTCTCTACAAGCCAATGAGAAACATGGGTCCAGATAAAACTTCGAGACCCCTGAAGGCAGTGGTGACAGACTTACACAGGACAGTTCAGTGGTCAATATGGCACAGCTACACCATCTTTGCTTCCTGCTAGGGACCAAAAACAAGTAGTGAAATGTTGTAAGTAACAGATTCTAAAACTGGAATCGATTGATTGAAGATGAGGTGAAAGCAGCAAGGGAGGAGTTCTGTCCTGGGCTTAGAAGATCACAGCCATGTTGTGTTCTAATAAAGCAGACAGTTAGGTTGCTGCCTATCTCATCTTGGGCCACACACCTAGGGTGGGATTGCTCTAGTGTTTGGAACTTTCCAGGCTGTGGAGTGTGAGAGGTATCTTCTGAAAGTCTGAGTTTCTGTGAACAAGAGGCCAGCTTCTCTCAGAATTAGCCCACCTGAAAGAAGAAGGGGAAGAAACATGTCTTTGTTTACACACAAGAGGCCCTTTGTATCTTTGGATGTTGAAAGCCAGGTAATGAATGCTGTGCCTTGCAGGGCTGGACCAGGTTAGTTCCTTATCATGTGATGAGATGGAAAAAGAAAGATAAGTGTGAAATCAGAGAGGGGCAGGGGTTGGCCTGGCATTCCTGTAGGGTGGGAGGCAGCGAGGGGCCTCCTGGGCATGGAAGGTATTCCTGCAGAGCAAGATCACCAGCTGCATGGTGGAAAAAGACAGGTGGCACCTGTACACAGGATTGGCTTGCAGCCAGATGATGGAAAGGATTTTAGTAATGATCCTAATCTAGAGAGAGAGTATCTGGTCAAAAGCAGCCACTCTATACTGTCATTCTGTCTTCTTGCTCTTGTCCGCCAGGTGTGTTGGGGACATGCACACTCATCATTTGGTTTACAGGTGGCCAAACGATGACATGCTATATTTAGAGCTCATTGAGAGGTCCCTTATTGTGGGTCTAGATACGAAACAAGACATCATTCTGGGCTACCTGTGACTGGAGAGGAAAGGAGTGAAGTCTGAGGTGTGTGCTGTTGGTGTATGATATGACATAGGGAGGCCATTGAGATTGTGAGGAAGGGAAGAAGGAGATGTGTAGACGAGACACCAAGTGTGGGCTGTGTAGACAATTGCTCTTACCCTTTGCCAGTCAGCATCCTCCTCTTCTGAAACAGCTCCAAGTATCATTTGGGAAACGAGCTTCTCATTGACAGTGCTCAGACTCTGCCATGTGATGTTCTCTCAGGCAGAGGCCAGTTCACAGCTGGTAGATAGCCCCAGCCAGGGACCTCTGCAGTGGGATTCAGTTCCTGAAGCATTGAGACCCTGTAGAGGAGAGAAGCCTTGTTCTCTGTGTTCCTCATGTGGTGAGGCAGTAGGGTCACTGGGGAGAAAGCTGCAAGAGAAGCAGTTGCCTACATTTGCTAAGAGAAATGAAAGTGGGGTGGGAAGAGGTGAAGCTGGGCAGCTCATCCAAGCTCTGGAGACAGTGACACCTCTGAACTTGTTAGTTGCATGAACCAAACCCACTTCACACTTTCTTTATAAATATGTAAGTTTGGCTTCTGAGGTTTGTAGTTGAGAACCCCACGGTCATAGTTCTCTGTGGCACATGTGAATGAATATGGCTCAGTGTGCACTGAGTATGTTGGACATTCTCTGGTACTCTAACATAGAACCGATTAAGGAAGGATGGATTCCTTGGGGGTGTGATGGGAGGAACCAAAAGCCAAGTAGAAGGTTTCAGAACAGCAACAAGAAAGTGTAAAATTAATTGTCAGGAGATGAGAATCTATAGCATTGGGAGATGGAGACGCTTGTAGGAGGCATAGGTAGGTGAGTTGTATCATGGGAGGGAATGTTCAAGGCTATTTTGAAGGGTTGTCCATGCCACCTTCTGCCACTAATGTAGCAACCAATACCTGAGGAACACTGTAGTTCTTCCTCTGTCTTCTGCTTCAATGGCTTGGGCCTGGCACTGTGCAGGGTTGTAGGTCAGAGACCAAGACAGAACAGTAGATTTACATAATCATAATGGTACTTGTTGTTTTTCTTATGATGCATTATATGCTTTCTTAGTCACTATCCTATTGCTGTGAAGAGATACCATGACCAAGGCAACTCTTATATAAAAGAAACCATTTAATCAAAGGCTCACTCACAGTTTCGGAGGTTATTCCATTTTCATCATTGCAGGGAGTAGGCATGGTACTGGAGAAGCAGCTGAGAGTTATATCCTGATCTGCAGGCTTGGAGAGACTTTGGACTTGGCGTGAGCTTTTAAAACCTCAAAGCCTGCCCCCAGTGACACACTTCCTCTAACAAGGGCAAATTCTTTGGATCCTTTCAAATAGTGCCACTCCCTGGTGAATAAGCATTCAAATCTATGAGCCTATGTGGTCCATCCTTATTCAAGCCACCATATATGCATCTGATCTGTCCATAAAATTTGATGTCAGAACTCCTAAGCATGTGTCACAGTATAGACTGACAAGTAGGTGCTTATTATGGTTTAAATATTTATGTCTTCAAAATTCTTATGTTGAAATAATCCCCGAGAGTTCCATCCTTATATATACAAATGGACAAGTATTCTCTAAGAGATTGGTTGTGGGGGGGATGGGAGGACTATGTTTCCATGGAGCAGCAAGAAGGTGCCATCTTTGAAGCAGAGTGCTTCATGAGATACCACACCTGCTGGTACCTTTGGCCTTGGACTTCTTAGCCTCCGAAACCATGAGTGATATATTTTTGGTGTTCGTAAGCTACCTCTGGCTATGATCTTTTGTTATAGCAGCACAAACGGGCCAAGACAGTGATAAAAAGGCTCAATAAACTTGGGTATTCATTGTAGAAGCAGTCTTGTAAGGGTGGCACCCCATAGATAGAAAGATAAAATTGGTAGAGCTGGGGGATTATGCTGCTCTGGGAAGGCACAACAGGGAGGGAGAACTGTGCATTTGAATATCCCCAGCCTGCTGTAGTTCCTGTGTCTGCATGACACTGTAAACAACCAAGTTTACTTATCAACTATCCTTTCAAAGTATTGTGTGAACCACTGACATAAACTTTAATCTCAGAAGAGAGAGAGCTGTCCCTTACCATAGGCATATATTACCTTCTGCTTGTCACGGTGGCCCCAGTGAAATGGCTGTTGGATCAGTTGAGAGCGTTGCTTGAGAGTTGTCACTGAGACAGCAAACCCTGAAATGGGCTGGCACATGCTGACGCCAGGCTCTGTTTAATGAACACATTGTTACCAGTAGCTCCGCTCTGTATTTATAGCTCATGATTTTGCTAAAGTCTATGATGAAACATTATGCAGAATTTCATGCAAAATGTTTCTTAAAAGACTTATAGTTATGGGAAACTTGACATTGATACAATGACAGGCAATAAAAACAGGATACAACACATAGAAATGTTTTCAGACAAACATGTACACATATCTATGTCTGTATCTTTACACAGGACTAAAGGTCTGGCTACCTTTGGATCATAGAGTTACAGGTGTCTTGGGTTTTAAGTCATGTGTATTTCACATTTTTCTACCATGATTGTAATATAGTGGTTTTCTGTGTCATTGTATCTTATAATCAGAGTATAAAGACAATCATCTTTAAAGATAATGTCTTCCTGTCTCTGACTTATTATACAACTACAGGAATATGTTGTCATGCCTGCTTAATGCTATATCTGATCATGTCACCTGTGGGGGTTGTCACAAAAACACCACATTTTAGAGATTATCCAGTCTGTTAGTGGTCACCCAGGATACTAACAGTAGAATTGAGACTCATATTTGGAGACCTTTGGGGTTCTTTGCCATCTCCCAGAGTCACGCTCGTGTGTCTGCAGTAGGTGGACTGCTGGTGTTACCCATCCCCTAGTCTGCTCTGTGAGTAGGAAGGGAGACAGACTGGTAGGGACCGCTTCCCACCTGGCTGTCCAGCGTTGGAAGGGGAAGGCAGGTGGGCGTGGCTGTCAGAGTCTGACAGGTGGCCTCCCAGATTTTGAGCACCAGCTCTAGTTTTTAGTTTTAGCTCAGGACAGTTCTGGTTTGCTCTGGCTTCCTTTGTGTTGCTCTGCAGTCCTCCATGCACAGGCAGAGAAACTCCTTGTGATGTGTCAATTCCTGTCAACCCACCAGTGGGTTTCTTTACTTATTGTCAAGAAAGGATGGAAATGGAGTCACAGCAGCAGCATCCAGGGGTGAGAAGTAGAAAGAAGCATAATTACTTTATTACACCATAATGGCCAGGAGTTTTACTGGGAGGCTAGAGTTGGGATCAAAGGCTAAATAAGAAGAAAAAGAAGAAAAAGTTGTTCAAGAGATGTGTCAGTCTGAAGGACATGAAAGACTGAGTTCTTTCAGGTCCACCCATAGGTCTTTTGGCGTAGTGACTCTAAGTGAGGCTTCTGTATCACCTGTAGTGGCTTAGTCTGATGCTGCTTATACTCGAATGCTAGACACTGCTTTCTCAAGGCGTGGCTGCCGATCCTCACATACACCAAGTGATGCTATGTGAACCTTGCTCCTCAATCTAACTGTTCAATAAACAATTGAAGCCTGTACTTGGGCAGTGGAGGGGGATCACTTTTCAATGCCCACATCAATGAGGATCAATAAAGGACTCTGTACCAAGGAAAGCATAGTTTACAGAGTCCCTTGAACTGTGCAGCGAGGCCTCATGGCTGGAGGCAGGATATTCTTTCTGATGGCGGACTCTGTCTTCATGGCAGAGGCATCAGGACGGCTTAGAAGTTGTTGCAGCAAATGTGAAGTACTCCACACAGCTTCACGTCTGTGATTGTTGGGTCCCAGCTGGAGGTGCGGTTTTGGGAGGTTGTGGGGCTCTAGGGTGGGAGGCATAGCTGGTGGTTGGAGGTCACATGGGCAAACCTTAGGGGTTATCGCTTGGCCTGCTTCCTGACCAGGCTGTCTGCTTCCTAATCAACACCATGTGAGAACCTACTGCTGTAGACTCCGTAAGTCTGGCCACCATGCTTTCTACAGCACACTGGACTCTAGCATCTGAACCCTGGACCTGAACACACATCTTAACCCTTAAGAAAACAATAAGAAATGCTAACACAGGCATATAATCCTGAATCCCTACACGGTGATGTAGGCATGGGAACCAAGACTGTGTCAGCCAGAGTGGATTTTCCCTGGCCTCATAGTGTGGTGCCGAAGAATGGGATGCAGCCTCTCTTCTGGGGCGGGGGAGGGTACACTTCACTAAAGGTAATCTGGAGCAGAACCTCTCAGGATTGCTGCCTCCAAAGTTCTCCAGAGCCAAGAGCAAGGCTATTTGTAGGCCAAGGCCTGAGGAGGCCAGAAGATACGTCAGAAGGTCTGATTTGGTAACTTAATTATGTGACAGTATGTTTTGACTATGTTGTCTGTGTGCCTTTTGTTTTTCCAAAGTGATTACTCAATTATTTATTGTTTACTGAGTAAATAAGGTGTCACAGGTCGTTTCCAATTGTGTTTGGCTGTTTAAATGTAGTTATGAAGACTCCCAAATTCGGGAGACCCTTACTCAAGTCTCGGGAAGTCGCGAACACCCACAAATTCCAAGACACCGTACCTGGATGGAATCAGCAGAGGTTTATTAGGGAAGAGAGCTGGCAGCCAGCGTTCAAACTGCGCACTCATGCAAGAGTACAGTTTGACCCAGAGTGGTGGGCTAAGGAGCATTTTATAGTAAGGGGTAGGGAAAGGAAGAATTTTGCGCGGTTACACATGATTGGTTGTTTTAAAAATTTTGAACTCAGCAAGCTGTAACACTGGAAAAGACCTCAGGGGTGGGGAGGGGTAACCAAGATCAGTGGAAAGCTAGCTAGTTCTTGGAACCACCCAGATGTCTTGCATCTTTCTTTGTGGCCAGGAATGTGTCTTCCTGCTTTGGGCCTACCCCACCCACAGGTGGGTTTTCTTCCCTGAGGCTTGAGGAATGTATCATGGGGCAGTGAAAGGCCTGGAATCTTATATTCAGTTCTGATTTCTTGGAACTAGTGAGCCTGTATATATTTTATAAAATGGTCTTTATAAATTTTCACTCTACAGTTACTATAGAACACTGTTATCAATATTAATTAATATTTGTGTCACAGGCTCTCAAGCTCCTGAGACATTTTCACTATGAAGCCACACTTACTGTGATATGGTAGTTCATGCTACCAGGCTTCTTTTCACACCTACAGGTAGACAAGCATGAGACATCCAAATGGGAGACACACAGCCATCAAGATGCAGAACCATGGTTTTATTTTATTTTAAAATTAGTTTTCTTAGCACACAGAATAATGTGCTTCATTAGGGCATTTTATATGCATTCGCCATTATGGTGTGTTCCTATTTGCACCTGCTGCTTTTGCCTGTCCTTTGCTCTGGTGCCCTCCTCTCTCTGCTAGTCTGCCTTTTGCTTTCTGGTCACACACTCATTCTAAATCTAGAGTCTTCCCATGGAAGACAAACAAGAGATTTTGTCTCTCCTCTCCCCATTATGCCTTCTTGTGGAATTAGACTTCTAAAATATGTATTTATTTAGTAACAGTTTATTTAATGTGGATGTTGTTAGTGCATACAGGAGTCCCTGGAGGCCCGAAGAGGTGATCAGATCTCTTGGAACTGGAGTTACAGGTAGTTAGTTGTAGGCTGCTGTGTGGATTCTGAGAACCAAATTCAGGTCCTCTGTAAGAGCATTTAAGTGCCCAAGTGTCTTTCCACCCTGTGGTACTTTGAATGAGAATGGCTCCCATAGGTTCACTCTCATACATTTGAATGCTTGGGCCTCAGTTAGTGGAACTGTTTGGGAAGGATTAGAAGGTGTGGCCTTGTTGGATCTGTGCCATTGGAGGTGGGTTTTAGGTTTTAAAATCCCACAGAAGGCCCAATCTTTTCCCCTCTCCCTCTCCCTCTCCCTCTCCCTCTCCCTCTCCCTCTCCCTCTCCCTCTCCCTCTCCCTCTCCCTCTCCCTCTCCCTCTCCCTCTCCCTCTCCCTCTCCCTCTCCCTCTCCCTCTC